>NPDK01224098.1:0-10803 GCA_013461565.1 Labeo gonius
AGTTAGTTTAAAACCTGACCTTAAAAAAGTATAAATGTATAAATAAAAACTAAAAATAAATAAATCATCACATGATTTCTGGGCTCAACTTGCACCTCACACTCACAGTATTTGTCTTTTAGTATGCAAATATTTGTTGTGTGATTACCTTGTCTATAGATTTCCATATGCATTACAATTTTTTTTTCTCCAAATACAAATAAGAACACTAACAAAATATTTTATTTTAAATGATTATAAAATTATGAATTAAAATAATTGTACATTTTATATCATTTACAAATATAAAATGCAAATGACAAAAATAAGTGATTTAATTATTTTGAAGAATCACTAAAATATTACAAAATATTTAATACATAAATTAAGCTGAATAAAAAAAGCTTGTATAAATATAATTAAAATGCAAATTATTATATTATTATATAATATTATTAAAATGATCAATCAGAGATTTAAGGATTTTAAAGAATCACTAATATATTACTAATTATTAAATACATAAATGAAGCTGAATGAAAGAAATAACTTTTATAAATAATTAAAATTCAATTGACAAAATAGTAGTAATATATTAAAAATGACCAGTGATTTAATTATTTTAAAGAATCAGTAAAATATGACAAAATATTAAATAAATGAAGCTGAATAAAAAATATAGCATTTTTAAATATAATTAAAATGCAAATGACAAAAATAATAGTAGTAATATATTATTAAAAATGATCAATGATTTAATTATTTTAAAGAATCAGTAAAATATTACAAAATATTAAATACATAAATGAAGCTGAATTAAAAATTAGCATTTATAAATATAATTAAAATGCAAATGACAAAAATAATAGTAGTAATATATTATTAAAAATGATCAGTGATTTAATTATTATAAAGAATCAGTAAAATATTACAAAATATTAAATAAATGAAGCTGAATGTAAAAAAATATGTATTTATAAATATAATTAAATTGCAAATGACAAAAATAGTAGTTATATATTATTATAAAATTATCAGTGATTTAATTATTTTAAAGAATCAGTAAAATATTACAAAATATTAAATAAATGAAGCTGAATGAAAAAATTACCCTGTATAAATATAATTAAAATGCAAATGGCAAAAATAATAGTAGTTATATATTATTAAAAAATGAGTGATTTAATTATTTTAAAGAATCAGTAAAATATTACAAAATATTAAATAAATGAAGCTGAATGAAAAAATTACCCTGTATAAATATAATTAAAATGCAAATGGCAAAAATAATAGTAATATATTATAAAAGATTACTAGTGATTTAATTATTTTAAAGAATCACTAAAATATTACTAAAATATTAAATAAATGAAGATGAATGTAAAAAATGAGACTAACAACATCAGGATTTTTTTTGCACAACTGTTGGGTTACAACTTTGATTGAAATGTAATTAAATAGACTAGACAACACTGCAGGAAGACAAATGTCTTCTCTCTGTTGTCGCCACCGGCTCAAGGATTTCCCTGTAAATGTTGAGGAGTTATTCAAAGAAATTGAGAAAAAAAATCCCACACACAAACAAACAGCAGGAATCAAAGGGACAGCAATTTTTAATGATTAATAGTCACAGTAATAGATTGCTCAAATAGCGTGTATTGCACATGTGTACACATATATGCACCCTATATACACGTGTGTAGCAGTTAGTATACACACCTTTGTATTGTCGCAACATGAAAGCACTGAAAGAACACAATAAATCAGGGAATGTGCTTTGATAATTTCAGATAACTTCTGCATATCAATATGACCAGAAGAGAGACAAGAAAGAGAGAGCAGAGAGCGAGAGAAAGAGAGAAAAAAAGATCTTAAAAATCCAAGGTTAAAAGATCTCACAAAATCGAAACACCCAATCACAACAAGTGATGTAGAACAGCAAAGAAATGAAGAGACAGTGGAGGAGACACAACCTCTCTTTCAAAAAAGTCAAAAAATATACAAGCAAATCTTTGAACCTCGACGATCATAGGTCACTACATATACACAACATATGAATCATCAATAAATATACATATTTACCCAATAGCAAAATATGTGGCAGAGACAGTAAAGCTATCTTCCACGGCGAATGTCGATGTCTTTTACACATACAGAGGTTTCCCGGCGTCCGTCGTAAGGCCCTGTTCACGTTGCCGCGAAAAAGACCAACGGTCCCCTCAGCGCCTCGTTTTTAAAAAAAGCCAAGCGTCATACTGTATTACATCTGAGCGATTGTTTCCCCTCTCTATGTATTGCTCAACCCCACGCACCCAAAGACAAGGTGCAGCTCTCCGAAACGGGCCTTCTCAGGGTCGGCCGACTCATCCAGAAAAAGGATAAGAGGAACGGAAAAAGAAAAGAAGAAAAGAAGAAAAGCGTTCACCACCAACTGCACGGTCAATAAACTCTTTGACACCATATAGGGTGAAAATACAAAACTATGCACAAATGCTTGGTGATCCACATCCAAACGTTACGAAACCTGATCACAGTAGTTCCTGATTCAGACAGCACATCCCATAGCCACACAGAAGAGGGAAATTCTCTTAGTGTATATTACAGCATCTAAATACAGAGGCTAGCGTCAGCCTGCTTGTTCACAAAGTGTTTCCTGTTTCTCTTCAACGCGCGAAACGGACGGTTAGAGACGGAACGAACAGGTGACGTTAGTGTTTCAAATGGCGACGTAACAAACAGACCGTTGTTGTAGTTGTTGCGAAAAAACTGGCCGTTGGCTTTTTAGCTATTGTAATATATTGTGTTTTTTTAAAGTTAAAAGTTCAAAGTTATTGCCCAGAGGCTATGAGGCCGTCGAAGATACATCAGTATGTCACTTTTCATCGAGACAAACATCGCAGTCATTTCTGACTCCAAATAAATAAATCAAAAGAGAGCAGAGTCGAGAAACGCGCTTTGAAATTTCCGACGTTTCAACATCAACCGTTGAATCAACGAACGCACACAGAGGAAAAACGCTGACGAGAGTTAGCTGAGATTTCGCTTGCTTTTAATGCCTCGTAATTTGCGTCTGAGAACCCAAAGTAAAAACAAAACGCGATTAGGTTTGGACCTACCGTAAAGTTATTAGTGCAAGATGCTCGCGGTCCGGTTCAGTCTCGTTAAAAACAAAAAAAAAAACAGAAAGAAAGAAAAGTACTTGCCATCAGCGCTCAGACCACGTGACACGGGTGATTAGTCGAATTTGGCCCCCAAAAATGTAATGAAGGATGTTATTTCAGGGTCATAAACAAGCCGTTTCATCCACAAGTGCGCAAGTGATTGACCAGCATGACTAACTGTCAACAGTTATGAACAATACTAATTAGTCCGGTGAAAAATAGCCGTATCCATAGCGTAAAAGAGCTATAGGATGACGAAAATGTAACCAAACGTATTTTAGTGTTAAACAAACAAACAAACAAACAAACAAAAGTGGTAGTCACTCTTATTGCCGGAAAAAAATATCCTTAACTCCTGAAGAAGGACAATGCCAAATGCACTGCACAGTGACATAAATCAACATCATTGATAATATCTGTACCACGCTGTACATTCCTTATCAGAGAATACTTCAACTCAAATGACGAAATTAACACTGATACAGACGTTTTTGTTGTCTTTTACATTTTTGTACAAAAAGGAAATGTTTTCATAAAAAAAAACTCACCGCTTACACTCGCCAATGGAAATCAAGTCAAACAAAAGAGAGCGTGAGGGAGCCAAACAAATAAATGTACAAGTTGGTCACAACATCGTCAGTGTTTCCAAAACAATCGCGTCGTGTGCTAGTCTACCGCACAGGACTGATAAATAAAACAATCGCTGAATTTCTTTCGTCCGTTCGTCTGTGAACAGCAAAATAAAAAACAAAAAAGTATCAAAACCTTTGACCAAGAACATAACATTTACATCCAAAACGAAAGAAAGAAATGGAAAGAAACCGGGGCAGGATAGTAATCGTTTTGTGCTCTCCGTCGTTTCATGGCTAAAATTCGTTTTCGCTGAAAAAATTAAGGCAATTTGAAAACAAACAAATCAGTGAACGTTAAGTCTGAGGATTCGCGATTCGTTAAGTATTGGTGTTGTTAAATGTTTTCCTTAGTATAAAAGGCACCAAGTTCTTGGAGAAGAAAAGTCTTTCTTGAGACATTACCACAATGCGTCTTTCCTCGTTCTCCACCGAAGGTTTGAAAATCCTCTCTTTACGTTTATGTGCGAGTATGTAATAGCAAAGCCTTATGTTCCACAAAAAAAGTACTGTTTTCTCTGGGAGAAAAGGCTAATCGTCGTTCTTCCACTTCTTGGTAAAAGTCTGCAGGCTTTTTTTAATCTATGTACAACCACAGCTGATAAGAAAATGTTCGGTAAGGGATATAAAGTATGTTTTTTGTATGTTCAAATGTGTATACGGTACACACAAAACTACATATATATGCTTATATATATGTATGTATGTATATTTATATATATATATTTATATATATATATATATTATATACTTCTCGTATTTTTGTGTGCTTTTCATAACAGGATACTATACAGATGAACAAGTATACCAAATAATCGACACGGTACAGTGTAAACGAGTATACTTGTCTGCAAAAGGTGTTTCGACTCTTCAGGTTCCTCTTTTGGGAACCGTGTTGTTTTGTGAGCGAGTGTATGTGTGTGTTTTGTGCTGAAGTATTTTTGCTGCTTGTTGGCTTTTTTTGGAACTTTGTACATTATACTTTGTACAGAAAACAAAGCGTTTCGCGGCCCTCTGAGCGACAACATCCCTGTGCTGTCGTGTTGTTTTTCCCTTCCTCCTCTTCTTTGTTTTTTTGCATTTTCTTCTTTGCGTCCTCAGTCCAATACAATGAGAAAATGAAATCAAAGGCCTCTCTCTGAAGAGCACTCACTCCATTGTTTGGCCTGTCCAGCTGCTGTTCAGCCCTCACTGGAGTGGTCCTGTAATTACCCATCATGCCTTGTCGTCCCCTTTTTTCGGCAACAGTTTGCTATGCTTTAACCTTTAGAAAAGCCAAAGTGGGTGGGCTGTGAACGTGTCAGTCAAGCACCTGGAAATGAGTGAAGGACCGAGGGAACCAATCAAAGAGCTGGGAGGAGGAACATGAGGCGTGACGTCAGGGTGACCGGTGCCAAGCACGCGTGGACAAGAAGGTTGGAGCAGTGACGCACTGTACTCGCTCTTCTACAACACGGGCTCCTCCTCCATCGGCTCCTCTGCTGGTCTGAGGAAGGGATGATTGGTTAATGAAGGGGGTAAATGATGAATTTAACATTCTACATAACAGCAGAGGTGAACATAACAGTACCTGCTGGTTTCTGTGGAGGTCTTTTGCTGATCGTTGTCCACAGTGAGAGAGGCCATGGCGGTCAAAGTGTCTGCCTCGTCCTTCTCCCGTCTCTGAGCGTCCATGAGAGAGTGACCCACTGTGGGAGCCAACCTCTGCAGAGATGTCCAGTGTTTACCTATAGATCATGAGAAGATAAATGATGATAAAGACTGTTATGTCATCATGACCTCAAGAACTGTTAAAGGAGACATGGGATGGCCATTCTCCACAAGTTGGTATGTTTCTTAGGGTCTTCATGAAACGCCTGCAATCAATGGTTGTGTAAAACAACACCCTTTTTACCTTCTCAAAAACAGCTCTGTTCACAGCGAGTCGTTTCGGTGCATGTCTCTTTAAATGATAATGAGCTACTGTTCACTCCACCCTTCAATTTTTGTGTATTTAGTGGCGCATTACCATCGAAAACAAAACGAATCTACTGCGTCCTCAGTGGCTCTGATATCAGGAAAAAATAAAGATTATGCTCTCTTTTACATCCAAATACAAAACACCTGCATTGCTAATGAGACACTGTTGTCGCTACAGCTGCTCGAGTGCGGATAAAATGGCGGACACCGTACAACTGGCTGAGGATGGAAATATGCTAATATGGGACAGTTTGTCAGCAAATGTGGGCAGGGTTTGAGCAATATGACGTCAAAATCAAAATGGCTTGATAATTGAGACTGTTGAGTTTTTTTGGGGGGGATTTAAATAAAAAAAAGGAGTGAATGTATTGTTATCATTATAGGACAGTTGTGTCCACACACTGCGAACGCACATTTGTACGCAAACATATGTAAAAGTGAATTTTGGACCCGATGTCCCCTTTTAAAACATTTTTGTTACTTAAAAATAAAATAGAGAATAACTGAAATAAAATAAAATATTAAACTCTCTTTTTATTTTACAGCTAGTTGCCTAGACAATATTTAAATTTAATTTAAATAATTAAATTTAATTTAGTTTAAAAATTCTAAAAATATTAAATATTAAATTCTGAAAATGCCAAAAACACAACAAAATTATCAAAACTTTAATTAAAATTAAAATTAAAATAAAAAAACTGATTTAAAATATTTGTTAAAATAATAGTATCTAAAAGTATATTATAAAGTCATTATAAAATAGTATTATTTTATAACTTTATAACTATTCATTTGTATGTCATGTCAACACAACAAACAAAAAATAACTATATATCTTAAAAAGTAATTTTAGAAATGTAATTTTACCCATTACCACAATACTGATATTTAACACACTTTCATATGGAAAAAATGAATGAATGAATACAGAAATTAATACAACACAACATAATCTTATCCAAGTTTTCTTCAGTTTCACTTACTCTGAATCTCAATGACCCTCTCTAGAGAGGCTGTGGCTTTCGGACACGGTTTCTGTTGTAGTACTGTCAGTGGTAGAGGATCCAACTGCAACACACACACAAAAAAAAACATGAAAAAACGAGAAATAATTTAATTTATGTTTATTTCATTAATAGGAACACTATTAAAAACTCATGTCCTGCTGATATTAACCTTGCCAATTTTATGTTGAAGGTCCCAGAGACCATAATAATGTATGTGTAAATATAACATTACTGATTTATAAAAACTTATTATTTACCCTTCAAATATTTCAAGTATGTTCATCTGATCTAATTATTTCAAGCAGACAAATATTATTTAGGTTTTAGAGGATTAGTTCATTTCCAGAATAAATATTTCCTGATAATGTACTCACCCCCACGTCATCCAAGATGTTCATGTCTTTCTTTCTTCAGTCGAAAAGAAATTAAGGTTTTTGAGGAAAACATTCTAGGATTTTTCTTCATGGGGACTTTAATGGGGATGCGATTTGGACCTTCAACTCACTGATCCCCACTGAAGTCCACAATATGGAGAAAGATCCTGGTAAATATTTTCCACTAAAGAAAGAAAGACATGAACATCTTAGATGACATAGGGGTGAGTAAATTATCAGGAACATTTTATTCTGGAAGTGAACTATTTAACCTTTTGTTTTTATCAGTGACACCCCAAAAAAGAACATGAGGGTTAATACAGAAGCACCGCGTAATGCAGCTCAAATATAATCACATCATGTAGTGTTCAGATGTGTGTGAATGAATGACGGGCACCTCGTCTCCAAGCAATGCAGCCACGCAGGACTCGGATGCGTCACAGATGGCGGTGAGGTCGTGACCTCCTTCCAGTGCCAAAACCACACGGCCGCCAGCCAACTTCATCAACTGCTTAGTGAGATGGCCGAAACCTACGCAGAGAGCCAGAAGCATGCTGGGTAATTCATGATCTATAAACAAACTCTGAAGCCTTCAGCAAACCTTAACGCCCCCAATTTGAACAGAAATGTAGGTTAACAGTGAAAAAGACCATCACTGTATCCTACTGAGTACTACCAGTGTGGCACCAATATTTACTGCTCCCCCAAAGCAATGACCCAAAACAACTGAGGTAGTCCAAGTACAAATAAATAGATGGATTTTTCGTGTATATTACAACCCATCGATGCAATCAAGGGGTACAAATAGCATTTGTAGCATCTGGCCTCTGGTACTGAAAATGGAAAAACAGCAAACTCACATTTGGCGGTGACATTATATCCACCCAGGGGCGACTGATGGCCCTCCACAGCGTCAAAACCAGCTGACACTAACACTACATCCGGAGAGAACTCATTGGCTATGGGCATCACCACCGTCCTACAAAAACACAGACAGCGGGACTTTGATTTACAAATGATCTGCACAGACTCTCATGAGACAACATCTCTATAAGTGTGCTCAATACATTTTTAAAGAGCAATCACTTTAATGTCCTGCCTCCAAAAAATAAAAATAAAAATTAACAGCAAATCAGCATATCAGAATGATTTCTGAAGGATCATGTGACACTGAAGACTGATTAATGATGCTAATAATTTAGCTTTGATCACAGGAATAAATTACATTTTAAAATATGTTAAAATAGAAAACAGTTATTTTAAATAGTAAAGATATTTCTGAATTTTACTGTTTTTGCTGTACTTTAAATCAAATAAATGCAGGCTTGGTAAGCAGAAGAGATTTTCTTAAAAAAACATTAAAAATCTTACTGTTCAAAAACTTTTGACTGGTAGTGTATTTTTTTAATAGGTCTCTGCTCACCAAGGCTGAATTTATTTAATCAAAAATAGAGTAAAAACAGTACAATTATGAAATAATATTACAGTTTTACATAAATATATTATTTTTTAAACATATTTTAAAATGTCATTATTCCTGTGATAACAGCTGAATTTTCAGCAGCTATTACTGCAATTTTTAGTGTCACATGATCCTTCGGTGCTAAAAAAACATTTCTTAGCTTTAGAAATATTGAAAACAGTTGTGCTGCGTAATATTTTTGTGGAATTGTGATTTTCCTGGATTCTTTTATGAATAGAACAGCATTTGTTAAACTTTTAATCAATTTCATGTATCCTTGCGGAATAAAAGTAATAGTTTCTTTTAAACAAATCTAGTAAATGATACCAGAATGTTTGTTTTTAGGTGAACTCTCTCTTTAACTCTTTTCGTGGTCATTTTTCAGGCACACGGATGGTGAGCTCTGCCTCCCTGCGGAAACTACTGCAGTCCTGCCCTCGGCTAAAGCTGTTGGACGTGTCCTTCTGCTCGCAGGTCGACTCTCGCTTCGTCCAGGAGATCAGTGGCCTTTTCCCGAACGTGTCCATCAAGAAGAGTTTCACTCAGTAAAACTCAGTGGGTCCTGAGCAGGAGCAGCTTTACGGGATGGTCTTTAAGACCCCGGGGAGACGGGTGGCGCATGGTGCTGTGAACTCGCTGCCTTGAACTGCACGGAGCTGCGAACTGCCGGTTCGAAGATGTTATAGATGTTTGACTCGCTCTCAGCTTGAATGGTCTCACTATGTATTGAATCTCACACATTTCATCAGACCTCAGTTTTTGATCTTAATCTCAGGGTTTTATTTTTGTCTTCAGAGAGAGACGTTTGTAGTCTGCTGTACTACAGCCCAATGGTTTTGTTTTAAACATACTTACTCAAATGTTTTACTTGCTTTGTCGAATGTCGTCAAATCGATGTTAAATATTGTGAAATAGCGTACTATGATTATTTATTGATTGATTATAAATTCAGGGCCACATTGACTTGAATCGTGGGCACAGAAATCTTTTGTGGCAATACTTTGTTTGTGTGAAACTTTGCCCATATCTTGAGTCAATCCTGTTATGCACATGTATGTACACAAATAGGGCAAATACCAAAATATAAGCTTTTCTCTATTGCAAAACTTGACGTTTCCTTTTACACAGGCGCATGCTAACCGCTAGATGATATATCCTTGTGCCTTAGTTTTAAAGACAGAAGTGCTTTGTTTCTTTGCTGGTCGTCTGTATTGTCCTATGCTAAATTGTGATTTGCCAAAAACCAAAGGGTTTTTCTTTTTTTCTTAATGCAATTTCGTTTTGAAAAACACAGATGGCAATGTACTGTATTTTCTTTGAAGGTGTACAACTGTTCCAGTCAAATCATAGGATCATAAGGATTAAATGTTTAGTGCTTTTGGTAAGTGTTTTTTAAGTGCCATATTTTTTAAAAAATTGTTTTCAATTTGACTTACCTGTACTTTACTAGGAGCACACCCTGTGAACGAACTCTAATGTAAATTTGAAGCAACCTAATGTTAAATAGATTGTATTTATGTTCAATTGTACAGTAGCTACAGTCAATTTCTTGTCGTTTTGGATATTGTATTAAATTTGTGCTGTTTGGAAGCAGGAGGCTTTTAGCATCATGTCAGATCTGAGAGTAACAGTCGAGGTCTTGGTTCAATAATAAAGTGAGGCTTAATATTTCGTGGGTTTGTCTTTTTTCCTGACTGTAAGATCTTATTACAAGTGCTAAATCACACTGAATATGTTGTTGGTCTATATTATCTCCACCCGTGAGATACAATAATCTGGTCAAGCTGAAATTCAAAAACTTCCCTTCTGAGTTTAACAGTGTATTAATATTGCATCTGGCAGTGACTGTCTCATTGGACTAACAGTGATGTAATGAATTGTTTATGTCTACTTTAATGATGGACTGAGGAGCTCTAATGTGCCCTAAGGACCTGGAGGGATGCAGTTAATTAGATGAAACGATTTCTTGATTTCTATACAACTATTGCTAGTCAGTACACGCAGAAAACTGTCATTACACCCCTGTAAATAGATCAACAGTACAAAGCATAATAACACTGTCTGCCTCTGCTTGTGGACCCTGTAATTTAGAAGTAGCGCTGTACTCTTGCTACAATGGTTTTACCATCAATATGTATTTGACCTTTTTCATACAGCTTTTGTAACAGAATCTAGTTTGAGAATTCTTACTAAAACGCCTTACATATGCATACGTTTACTGACATAAGCAAA
>NPDK01224130.1:5601-16277 GCA_013461565.1 Labeo gonius
CGCTGAGGATTAATGTTACTTTCGCTTTAGAAGGAAATACGCACAGTGATCTACATTAATGCGTCTATGTTTGCACGAATTATTCATGATGCAGCTTCATCTACACCAGAAGTGAGTGTAAGGGTTTTCATGTGTCTTTTTTAAAATTTTCGCCTTTCTTAATAATGTGCTACTTAGCAAGTTCTGCGACTAAATGCGGCTAAAGTACACAGTCCGGCTTGTCATCCCACAAAAGAGAGGGGTGGTTGAGCTCATTAGCATTTAAAGGAACATGCAATAGCACGGCTCACTCTGAACAGGGCTGATTTTGACAAGGTAAAAAGGGTGTTTTTTTGCACTACCACTGAGACATTTTAACCAAGGTATGTTATAGACTTCTCATTAAGACCCTAAAGTATCATATCAGCTTGTGGAAATTGGGCATCCGATGACCCCTTTAAATAAGAGCTGTCACATTGTTTTGTATTTCTTCTTCAACACATTGATGCTGCCTCAAAATTAGTCCAGAAGCAGTCTAGTGGTGTGGAACAAAGCTTTAGTGTCATGATCTTACCCTGGTTAGTGCAGTTGGCGTGGGTCTCGTCGCTGTAGTCACCACAGTCGTTGTCTCCATCACAGGTCCAGTAGTCTGGTATACAGCGACCGCTGTTACATTTAAATTGAGCGCTGGAGCATGAATGACTACAGCCGGCTTCATCACTGTTATCACCACAGTCATTGTCTGGAAGAGGTCAAATTGTCAAATATATGCTATCATCATCTAAAATATAATGCATAAATTAAGCCATCAGTCAACGGTTTGGACACACTTGACTAAAGTTATGTTTCTCGTTGTTGGTATAAACGCTTTCCTTAAAATAGTTTTGCAGATAAATACACAGGATCTTCAACACTGTTTAAAAACATACCAGAATCCTCCTCACAAAGTTATAAGAATTAACAATTTTTTTAGAGGTGGAATTTAACCAATATAAGATACTTTTGATTTGTTTAACATTTTTGGGCACTGCATAATTCCCATACTGCAATTTATGTTGTTCTACAGTTTTGATTACCTTTAATATGTTTGTTGACTATTATTAATAACAAAGATACAGAAGGTGAGTACAAACTTTTGACTGAACCTAAAAAGTTTTAATAGTCTGAAATGAAATTACAGGCTACCTTTAATACTTTACCAGTATAAAAGTAGCAGCCTTGCTGGGAAACCTTTTTTCTGAGATATATTGGGGCAACATGGAACATGTCCATGTGAGCTATAGGCTATGATTTAATACATTCCATTTACAAAAGTACGCAGACAAGTCGAATATAAGATGAACTATGTGTATTTCACATAAAGACAATATGGTGTTTCTAAACTTGTCTTTAGAAACACATTTCATAGTTAACCATTTTAAATAAGAGAAAATGAATAATAAACATCACAGAAATTGCATAGATCACACATGCACCACTGGGAGTGAACCCTGGTTAATATTTAATGTTAAATCACCTATTATGGATGTTACTAGTGGTGTTAGTTGAAGTAAGGTGGCCAAGGGCTTTTTTAACATTGTTGGACAGGATTTTTCCATAATTTACAAGACATGTTTTAGAAATAATAAATTGCTGCAGATATTTTAGACCTTTCCACAGCCATAATAATAACTTATAACTTAATAACTATGTTATACCATAAGTAAATTATGGTGCATGTTGATCTATGCACTAACCGGTCGGGTTCGGACAATTGAACTCATCAGAGCTGTCCCCACAATCCTTTTCTGCAACACACAGCCCATGTGACACAGGGGAAGGGGCAAATGGTCAAGAGAAGAGGACATGACGTTACACAAAAGACACATGAAATGATCAACAAAGACAAATGAGGGAAATCTGTTGAAAAAGTGCAACAGACACAAAAGAAAGAAAGAAAAAAAAACAAAAGAAAGCATGTCAGCAGCTCACCGTTATCACAGCGCCAGTTGATGTTGATACAACGTCCGTTATTACAGGTGAACTGAGTGAGCGGGAAACAGGTTGGGTATGCTGACGACACAAATATTATCATAAACAATCAATAATATAAAACTAACCAAAATTCCTGACCATATATAACCAAAAGCATTATATATAATAATAATGATTAAATGCAATATTAAACAATTTTAAATGCAAGTTTTTGTTGGTTGCAAGTAAATATGAATATGACTTTCTGTTTTTAAAACGGACATATCACCTTTTTTGATTATTTACATTTCCTAATTAAAAAGATTTTCACTAAGAAAAGGTAATAGAAATTAAAAGAAATGAAACGTAATTCTAAATGTCTATAACATTTGCAAGATGCAAATACATATAAATAAATGCATAAAATGTCAAACTTTTCCTTCACAGTTGGAACTGACCAAAACTCACACTGAACTAGTTTTTCTAAAAGTATCACATGCATATTAATGGACAAATTCGTTAATTTTAATAAGCTGGCATCAACATAAAGAGGCATCATTTACCACAGGACGCAGGCTCATCGGAGCGGTCTCCGCAGTCATCATCCAGGTCACATGTCCAGGAGATGGGAATACAGCGGCCACTGGCACACGAGTACTGATTAGGGGGACATGTCCGAGCTGCAATGCAGAACCAAAGCTGATTGCATTAAATGCTCAGTGTATGTATGTTATAGCGTTAGGTCATCTGTATGCCAATGAAGTATTTTTAAAAGTTTAAAAGCAGCAGATACACGCATGCAAAATTTATAGCCCTTCTTGTCCTAGACTTAGAATCCACTCTCCACTGCTTTTCTATGGGAAAAAAATGCAGCTTTATAAGTAAAGTCATATGTATTACAGGGAATCTCGCTGCCTGTCTCTGTGTATCTGTTGATTTATTTACAGGAGGATCTTGACCTTTTCAGTATGGTGGACATGATCTCAGTTTTCTCCATTGCTTCATATAATCCCAGACAGACTCAAAGATGAGATCAGATCTCTGGACCGTATTGTCTGTTGTAGCATACAAAAATCTCACTGGATTATTAAAATTAATAACAAAATTAAAGTTTGGAACCATATACTGTTTTACGATGAACCTCTCTGAATTTATATGGCACAAGCTGATTGGCCTAAGCTTATTCTGCAACCAATGAGGTTGCTTGCTTAATATTTATATAGTCTGGTTCAGTGTTTGCTGCAAGACGTTCCTTTATAAACACTCTTCTAAAATCCTCCACCTCCCTCAGCTCCACCTGTCTAGATCTGCTATGTAATTTTATCATGGGTGTTGGAAGCAAAATAAATGTGGGTGGGTCCTCCCACCAAAAAAATTAACGTGACAACATTACAAAAGACGGCTGTTTTAACATGTTTCCAGTGGCGTATGTGGTAAAGCAAGTAATTAGTGTCATTTGATGCAAACGACCCGAGTTCGCATCCGCATACTGACGAAATTGTTCTTCTGCCTTTTTACATCTCATTTCACATCGGAAAGGCATTAGTTTTCAATAAAAATGAAGGAAATAATCAAAAAGTTTGAATAAAGTATCGGCCAGTATGGGCCAACATTATGTTGCTGTCTGGGGGGTATACCCAACTATAGGGTGCAGTAGTATCCTACTGCATTAGGCAAAATCATGACAGTCCACCAGCAGCTAATCAATGAATACATGCAAATATTCCCTAAACACACCCAGTAAAGACAGCGATGTGGTCAGGACCATGGCGGCCGCTTCCTTTGAAATATGTTTGATGATTGCGCCTGATGCGCCCGCTTCATCCACTCTTTCACCCCAGATGCTGCCTGTTCATACGTTTGAGCATAGAGCTTAATCTATTAGCACATTCGTCATGTGGAATGGATTTGACTGATGGCGCTCTAAAAAGTGCGCAGACATTTTCACTGAATTAGAGACGGTAAAAGTATGTGGGTCCGATATCATAGGTCTTCAAAAGTGGGTGGGTCCTGTCCCAACCACATTCATTGGTTCCAACACCAATGGATTTTATGCCTATTCATGCAGTGTAGCAAAACTAAAACAAGTCAGAGTGTGGTCATGGCTGCAATGTTTATATTGATCTTGAATGTTTCATACATAAATTTAAAAAAGGGAAGTAAGATCTTCTGACAAACTCGTGAAAGGAAATGATTTCAGCAGGAAATGTGTCAGCACAGAAAAGAAAACTGTGTTGTGAAACCATTTCATTTTATTTCCAGAATTAGCTTCCCAGTTAATTCCTACATTTTATATGAATTTATATTCTTATGCAATGGTTCCGTTGCAGTCTAGAATTACTTGCAAATGCAGCATCATAGTCAGCCATATCCTTAAACTAGATACAGTCTAAATTAAAGAGTGCAAACCATACAATTCAACCATGAA
Source organism: Labeo gonius (assembly GCA_013461565.1). Lineage (NCBI taxonomy): Eukaryota > Metazoa > Chordata > Actinopteri > Cypriniformes > Cyprinidae > Labeo > Labeo gonius. The sequence goes on from NPDK01224130.1 coordinate 9,962, forward strand.
GTCAAATATAGCACAACAGTTTGCCAAAGAGCCCAGAGCTGCATCAGATATACCATGTGTGATAAACTCTATATTTATACACGGCTGTCTAGAGCACATTTCAGCTGACTCAGAGTTTAGGAGAAGGTCATGAACATCACAACTCAAACCAGCCAGAAAATTTCAGCTGGCCTTTCAGGTGGAGTTTGCATGATATGAAGATGACAACGCAAGTTCCAGTTATCAGATGTGTGATTAGTGTAAATTTAAACTTAAACACTTTATGTCAAAGTTTGGCAAAGTTTGTTGAACCTGTGTTTTGTGCATGTATACATATATATGTCATAGTGTTGCAAATTCAGATTGTGTACCTGAGCATGTGGTGTTAGATTCATCTTCGTCATTGCCGCAGTCGTTATCTCCATCACACAACCAGCGCATGGGGATACAGCGGTTGTTCTGACACTTGAAGCGGTCTGCAGGGCATGTGTGCTGATCTACAGATGGACAAACACGTGCTGCAAGTGTGTGGTAGCTCAACACAAGGAGGAATTTTTAAGTTAGATGTGAGTGTGTTCTTACGACACAGTTCGGCGGTCTCGTCGCTGTTGTCTAGACAGTCATTATCTCCGTCGCATTTCCAGCGGTCTTGAATACAGCGGTTATTCTTACAGGCAAACTCTCCCGGCTGACACTGCGGAGGGGGAATGTATGATGGGTTTGCTGTGGAGAAACACGCACACACACACATAATGTAAATAAGTCTGCTCAAGGCCAAAGTCTGTGAAAGAAACATCTGAAGAGTTTCTGTTTCAAATATTCAAACAGAAACCAAACCACTTGATGTTCAATTCAGCTGATTGTATCAACAGTCAGTCGCAAGATAAACTCTAGAAATGATGCATTATCTGACAGTATGATCGAGCAGCTGGCACAAACAGATTTGCTTCTGCTCAGCAAGCGGTTCTTGCTTTGTTCTCTGTCAGGACTGAATGAACCCTTATCCCGTGGTATTTGGCACATTTCTCACCTTGATCGCTCTGAATGGAGGTTTCTACCATGTGATTTCCTCAGCAGTAGTTAATCCTCTTAAGGACAGATCTTTAAAAGCCATTTTTAACCATTCGGGGTATGTAGTTACATCCAAACCCCCATAGTTAATCACCTTTGACACTCAAATTAGAACTGTCACAATATACAGGTTTTGACAATAACTGTGACAGTGTGACTGTTAAAAAAATGAAACTTTGATATCATGTTAATACTACACATGTGATAGTATCGTAATTAATCCAGGTTGTCCAGCTGACACTCCAGCATAGGCGGCGGCGTTAAACCATTGATTGCTACCCGTCATAAAACAGAGAAGAACAAGTAGTAGAAGATGCAGTTTGTAGCTATTACTGCCACGCATGCCAGAAAAGATGAGAGACTGCAAAAACGATAGGTTGTTAGACACCCAAGTCTGCAAGAAGTGGTGTTTAAGAGTTTTTTTTTGTTTTGTTTTGTTTTTAATTATGGTTACAGTTCTCTCATAGCCTCCCTACTATCATATTTTGAGTGTGATTCATTGGCCAAAGAAAAAGAAAATGTGCAATAAAGTTAACACAGTTAACTGAAAACACAGTTTTTGTGTTGTCTTGTGAAAATGGAGGTGCTCTAAAAGTGCTATTCACTTTCATAATGTTGCCAAAAATGTATAATCTTTAAATTACAATGCTGCAAAAATAAAATTTACTCACAGTTGCTGTCCTGCGTAAAACATTAGGGCAATAGCATTGTAGAACATACAGTGAATGATGATTTTGTGTGCAACCTGGATGCACCGGTAAGTAGTGGGATATTTTGCTAGTGTGTGTTACCTTTACAGCTGGTGTTGTCTGCGGGGTCCAGTAATTGGTCCTCAGCACAGGCACATGACCTGCCAGTGGGAGTGGCCAAACACAGACTACTACAGCCACCGTTATTGGCTCTACACGCGTTACTTCCTGTGATGAACATGTAGGGATAACATCTGATGAACATTCAACAGCCAGACTGCTTGGATTCCTGCTAGGAAATTTGGTCTTGCATTGGCGATCTACAAAAAAACAGGGCAAAAACATTGTATAATTACCCAGCTGCTGTTGGGCATCGTACATGCGGATCTCAAAGATGGGCGGCCGTTCGTTGCGTAGCAAAGTGACCGTTTTGGTGTTCTGGTCTAGTTTATAGATGCTGCCACTACGGTACTCATTCCAAAACAGGAAGTGTTTGTAGTGGCACAGGCCAAAGGCATGGTTCAATTCCTGTCCATCATAAACCGTCTAAGAAGAAAGAATATGAGAAAGAATATTTCATAATGAACAGTTGGTGAGTAAATTCACTGTGCTAGTGTTTTTAGCATTTATCTCTTGTTTTCTATTCTTAAACACAAACACATGTTCTGTTATAAGCATCATTTATTAGATCAGCACTATGAGAGCACCTTGCGTGCAGTGGTGTTGAGATAGACCATCTCAATTCGGTCGTAATAAGCATCCACCCAGTACAGGATGCCCTGAGGGATGTCCAGACTTAGGCCGTTGGGCCACAGAACCGTCTTAGATGTCAGCAAAACGTTCCGGTTTGTTCCATCCATCCAGGCCTTCTCAATCTTCCCTCGCTTGCTCTCTTTTGGATCCTCCTCCCAGTCAGTCCAGTACATCCAGCTGGAAGAGAAAAAAAAGTTGTTTAGTTCAGACTCAAAATTTGGATGATCCTTGTTTAAAAATTTAATTGTCCATTGAGCCTTATTGATTAGTGAGCCTTTTATCATATTGCTGTTGTTTTGTTTTAAAAGCAATACGCTTTTTGAGGCTGTGCATACTGAAATTTTAGATTTTGTTCAACAAAATATTATGATATTATAAATAACCCAACAACTGCTGTACAATTTAACCATGTTCATTCAAAATCAGGAGCTCACCCATGCCGAGGGTCCACAACAATAGCTCGAGGATGGGTCATCTTGCCCTCAATTAGAGTCTTCCTGGTCTGAGAAGCTTTCTCGAGCCTAGCTACACTGATGGTCTTCTTGGGACCATCATCTGTCCAGTAAAGATTATTGGCCATCCAGTCCACAGCGATTCCTTCGACAGTGTGAATACCTGGGAAACCACACAGAACAGGACAATATTCCCATAACCACACCTACAATACCAGCGTATTAATAACAAAAATAACATTTCGGCACCTTCTTTAAGGATGATGTCTCTCTCTGTCCCGTCAATCTTCTGTCGGCCAATCAGATAGCTGGTAGCATCAGCGAAGTAGATGAAGTTACTCTGTGCATGGAAGTCCAGAGCTCGAGGGTTCATCAGGTTCTCAATGGGGATCATATATTCATCCTGAACTTTAGGGTTGATGTCCATACCACGGATAACGCCTGGACGACCCTTGCCATACACCAGGAATAACTCATGCTCGGGCTCTGGGGATTTCGGAAATTATTTATTTATTTTTAAAATTAATGTTTAATTCAATGAATGTTTCTGCTCAAATATTATACAGAATTAAAAAATTTATCCGGTTCATGCTGTAAAAATGTCACTCACAAAGACAATGAAAGATGTACTGGGCTGTAGAAATGTTCTGTTTTTATTCATTTCGATTTTATATGGCGTTATACCACTTTCCAGAAAACTTTAAATTTATTGGAAACATTTATGAAGTGAACAGTGAGTCTATGATGATGGTATTAATATTTTCTTACAATCAATTCCTAATCCTCTTCTTGTCTTTTTTCAAGGTCATATGTTCAGAGGTCACTGAAAAGTCTGATCAATACTACCAACAGTTCATTGCATATTCCAAGCAAACCACTTGAAATCAATATTGGGGGTAAATGGAAAAGACCTTAATTTTTGTAAATTGATTCAGCTAAAGTCTGGGCCAAACCTCCAGTCTCAATTATTTGCATTATATGCATCACCAAGGAACTATAAGGGGAAAAAATGTGCATGAGCTTAATAATGTGCAATAAGTCTGTGAACAATTATGAATTATAATAATCCAGTTTTATAATGTACACAAAATGTGGTCCAATTATAAAATTGATGGTCCAGTTCTGTATGCATTGAGCCGTGCATTTTTACAATAAAGCACAACATCTAATTTCTGTATTGCTTAATTATCTGAAACTTGATCCTCATATATTTAATTAGCAAGCAATATCAGAGTGATAATATAAATAAGAAAATGGTATTGTTCCCAAATATCCACAGGCTGAGTAAATATAATCACAGGCAATAAGCTTGGAAAAAATCAAGATCGACAGCATCATAGTACAAGTGGCACACTGTCAAGAGTTCAAAAAATAAGTTAATATTGGTTAACTTACATTTCAGGCACAGCATTGCCACATAATGCCAAATAGTTACAAAAAATAATACCAAACAAAATAACAACAGAAGAACTGTGTCTCTTCTAGCAGTAAATGATAGATAGAAGCAACCCTGCTGAAAAAAAAAACAGCTAAATACAGCCTAGGCTGGTTGGCTATCCATGGAATGGATTTGGAATTGGCTGGTTTTAGCTGGTCTCCCAGCCTAGCCAGGCTGGTCAGGCTGGTTTTAGCTGGTGGTCTTCCAGCTTGACCAGGTAAGACCAGCCTGACCAACCTGGCCAGACTGGAAAAATGGCCAAAACCCCTCTACTTCTGAACTAGGCAAAACTAAGTCAGACTCTTTTGGTGAATCAATAGATAGAGTAGAATGTACTGTAATGTCACTCACTCTTGCATGATTTGCCATCGTTGCCCAGGCTGAAGCCAGACCGACAGCGACATGTCCGAGTCTTGTGGCTGTTGCCCAACAGACAGATGTCTGAACAACCTCCAGCTTTCCCAAACTGATCCGGCTCACAGGCGTGACTCCGCACTGAAGAAGAATAACTAAAGAGTGAGGCTGTGGTGGAGCTTGTCTGCAGTATAGTAGTTGCATTTATACAGTTTACTCAAGTATACTACTTTATACTGGCTTAATCTCTGTATTCAACAGCATTAGGTGAGAAACTGTTTAATACCAGGGGGCTGGCGTCTCTGGTGGTAAACATGTAGAGCTCCACCCTTGTCGACACGGGTGACCACCTGATAATCTGAACTGTTGAAACGATTGACGCGGATCACGCTGGTCTTCGGCTGCATGTTGGCATTGTCTGAGTTTGTGGCATATAGATAGTTCTCAAACACTGTGAGCCCATAAAGATGCTCAATCTGAAAAAGAAAACAAACATAATTAGTCAGTTAGTTCTATTATTTGGGATGTTGTGTTTGCTCTGCTGGCTTAAGTGAGCAAGAAACAAACAGATTATCTTTGGGCTGAGCAGCTAAATGATAGCCATAACTCAAGCAGTGAGAAAGGAATCAGGTTAATAAATTGACAGAAACAGCTTTGATAAAATGACTCACTAGCATTAATAAAACACCGCTGCCTCTTCCATCTACTAAAGCATTTATCACAGTACATATAGCAAGCCACTAAAAGAACAGACTTTCATAACACAATGAGTTAAGTATGAATGGGTGGATAGATTGATGTTCAGATGGACAGATGGGTGGATAAATTAATAGATGGACATATTACTGAAGAGATGGTGGATGATGGACATTAGGATGGACTGATGGATGGATAGACAGATGTTTGGATAAATGGATGGATAAATAGATGCATGGAGGGATGAATAGATGCACAGATGAATGAATACAGGGAGATTAAGTGAAATGGATTAAAGGACAGTGACATTTGGACTAATGAGTGGATGGAGAGGTGGTATTTTGAATTGATGTTAACATAGAGGAATGGATGATGGACAAACTTTTAAATGAATGGATGGACAAATAGAATAGATGGACATCTGGACTGATGGATGAATGGATAGATGGACAGACGGATGGATGGATGGATGGATGGATGGATGGATGGATGGACATTTGGACTCAAGGATGAAGATATTGACATTTGGACTATAGAGCGTTAGGATGAATGGGTGGACAGTGGTTTGGATGGAGCATTCTGTACAACATCCGATGTTTTTAAATGTGCTTTATAAACAAACCTTAAATTGGCAGATTACAAGGTGATTGTGGATGAATAGAATAGATGAATCATTGACAGAGATATAAATGTTTAGGATAAATGCATGGGATCTTTATCTATTGACTTAAAGAACTTTTAAAAAGAAAAAAAAATTTCATTCTATCAACAGACTAATGTTGTTAGAGCAGAGACAGAGGGAAGTTGAACATTGTTGAATATTATATTTATCAGGCTTGTGCACAATTCAGAATTTCAGAATTGGCCGCCATTCAATTCATGAG
>NPDK01225390.1:0-15212 GCA_013461565.1 Labeo gonius
GAATGAGCAGGGAGAGCAGCAATAATAACCCCCCCAGGGTAAACAGAACAGAACAAAGCAGACATCATTAATGTACTTAATGGTATTTAAGTGTAAGACATTATTCAGATAAAAGGAGTCTGAATTAATGAGGAATATCAGAAGCCAAGTCCTGACTGTGGCAAAAGGAGGAGTTGGAGATGGAGGAGGGTGTTTTGCTCCTGAGCAAGCGACAAAGCTGCCAAATAATACTGAATACAGCTTATATAGGAATGCCATGATAGGTGTCATATTCCTATAGGTAGATGTGATCAGCTGGCTTGACTCACGTGACCTGCCAGAATTATTTGATCAAAAGTACAGTCGTATTGTGAAATATTAAAAAAAAATTAGTAACGTTTTTAATTTATGATATGTTTAAAAATATATATATATTTCTGTGATAGAATTTTCAGCAAACATTATTCCAGTCCTAAGTGTCAGATAAGTCAGTGTCACTTAAAATTTTGTGGAAACAACAGCACTTGAAGTAAAAAAGTTTGTAACATTATGAATTTCTGTCATTTTAATCAATTGCATCTTTGGTGAATAAAATTATTAATTTCTTTTAAAAAACAGTAGAAAACGAGGACTCACATGTGCGGGCAGTCAGGGTAGCTGGCGAGGCGCTGTTACGGGGAAACAGTGGGTACAAGTTGATCACGTATTCTGTGTCGGACTGAAGACCGACCAAAGTCAGAGAGGTAGAGTCTGCCCCCACAGATTGTTCCAGCAGCTGTGCAGCAGGCTGACCTGTTAACCAATCAATCAGGAAAATCTTTTAGCATTAGTTATGAATTATGCTATGCACAAAAAAATGACTAACAACTAAACTATGGCTTGCCATGTGGAAATACTTTAAGTCGGTTGTGCAAGTGTGAGTATCAGAATTATGCAAAATATATGTTTTGGTAAAACTGAAAGTAAGGATTTACCAGTTTAAATCTGTCTGACAAATCCTTTACTGAATGAATTCACTAAACTCATTCATCAGCATGGCTAATTACTTATGACTCACTTACTAAGCTGCAAGCTCAATGTCAAAATACATAATTAATTCAATGAACCATTTTCAGAGACTGTAATGACAAATTTTGAAATATTTTTTCTTTTTTTTACTTAAAGCACAGTTATATGTTGTATTATATTACCTTTGGATTAAATTATAAAAAATAGTTAACACTGCTGCATAAGTGTCTCTAAAACTGATGAGTAACAGCAGATGTGACATCTTTCTCTCTTCTGACTAACACAATCAATCTCTCAATATTTTGAAAAACAATAAACCATTAGACTCATTCATTCATTAGACTGCTCTTACTTGCTTTAATGCATTATCTCTTTATCTATGTATCTTTTCACAGCTTTTCATAAGCAACAGATGCATTTTGTCTCATTTCATTTTAAAATGTGTTTGGTTCATCTCCAAACTGATAAAACCTCTTTAGGTGGTTCCTAGCATGGAAAAACATGATTTGGGGGTTTGGTACAGTGGTAGCTCACACCAGCTGGCCAACCAAACAAAGCTATCATCAATATATGAGTCACTTAATGATATAGTACAATTTTAAACCACAGTTTCGGCATCTATTCGTTTGTATGCAACATTGGGCTGAGACAGGCAGGTTGAAACATCTTCCTCAAGCTTCAAAAACTAACCTGATTATACACAGGGCCACACCTAATCTGACAGATCTGTTCTCTGCCAACTCACACCTGGATACCAACCAGTTAAAGCAAACTGGCACTCCTTTAAGTAATTGACAAAAATACCTTGGGGAAACAGAAACACATTCTCCCACCTCCCCATCTTCCTTTTATCAAACTGATAAAATCATTAGTTAGGTGCTTCCTAAGGCAATAATCACTAAGTGTGAGTAGACTGTTAGTACAACAGACACGAATATCCAATCATGTGGCTTTTTGAGGAGACACACATGTATGACACATATATGTCTCTTTCACTGACTCACACTACAATTCACTATTCAAAGAGTAAAAACATTACTGACAAATGCAATAGAATTATGGATTTATAATATCCATGTCTCACCTGTAGGTCCATAGGTGATTCTGTAACCCTGTGCTTGGTCAGCTGGAGTGTCCCAGCCCAAAGCCAGAGTGAAAAACCCGGCCTGAATCAGTCGCAGTGCAGTCACACCCCGGAGAGGCTCTAGAGGGTAATTTGGGGTAAGAGAGAGTCAGTATTTTTTTTAAGAGATGCTGAACTAGATGACACATATTTCTGTTGTGCGCAGTTCTCACTTGTTCGGGCCTTTCCAGACACTGATTCTCCCAAGCTGTTTGGGTACTGAGCAATAACAGTGATCAGGTATTCTGTGCCCGAACGCAGCTCTCGTGCAGTGTAGCTCTGCTGGTTGCTTGATATTGTTTCCTGCAAGTAAAAAGATAAAGGATAGTTCAGTGGAGGTCATTATGCTATACTTTCTGTAATCCAGTATTGCTGTTGTCACTGCAAACTAAAAATACGCTATGAAAATCATAATTGAAATAAAAATAAAACTAAATATTAAAAGGAATAAATTTCTTCTCACCTGTCGGAGCTCTGCTGTGATAGGCTGACCCAGGGCAGACAGAGGCCTGTACTGAACCACATAGCCACTTACAGGCCCTCCTGCAGATGTCCATCGAAATCTCAGTGAATTGGTGGTCTCACCTGAAAACTGCAAGTCTGATGGACCACTGTAAACCTCTGATGGTGAAAGCAGTAACACAAATTAATTATTGTAATTTAGCAGGATTAAAGCTTTTAAAAAATGACAAATGCAATTTAACAAAACTTTATATATAATTATAATCTTGAATTTAATTTCATTGTGTGTCTACTGTATGTCAGGCTTACCATCACTTGAGTAAGTGCCTCCACATGTTGTACACACACGTTGAGACACTAGGGGCAGCAACGAGATGAGAGCTTTGAAATTCCCAATCTGAGAGGTGAATTCATTTTGAGGAGGAGAGGCAATGAGATTCAACTCAGCTGGATCTGCACTCTTTATACCTGGGAAATGCCAAGAGAGAAAGTAGCAACAAAGTAAGTACAAACAAAATTTATTTTAAACAAGTCCATACTAAATCCACAGCCCACACAGATGCACTGAAGAAAAACTTACAATGGTGGTTAAATATTTCACATAACACAGTTCTTACCCACTGCAAATATTTTGACTCCAAGGCTTCGTAATTTTTGAGCAGGCTCCTGCACACTGTCCTGAGATTTACCATCAGTGATGAGAATAGTGATCTGAAACAATGAAAGACAGTCTGATGAGTCTTTACTCATGTAAGTATGATATACTTAAGTATTTATTATACACAGAATCTTGTAAACATGAAAGTTAGCATACACTACTGTTCAAAAGTTTGGGAAGGTAAAATCAAATTCAATTTGATTTGAATCAAAAATGAAATTGAATTAAAAAACAATGGTATTTTATAATAGAATTTCAAAATGTAATTTGTTCCTTTGAAGACTTTTAACCAGTCATTACTCCAGTTTTCAGTGTCCCTTGATCCTTCAGAAATCATTCTCATGCTAAGTTGGCAATCAAAAAACATTTCTTATTGTTAACAATTTTAAAAAACAACTCTGCTGCCAAACATTTTTGTCAAAACTGTGAAACAATTTAATCAGGATTCTTTGATAAATAGAAAGATCAAAACAACAGAATTTTTATCAAATAGAAATATTTTATCAAATGTTTTTACACATTTTATGGTCCTTGCAAAAATACTACAAATATGGCAAGTCAAACACTGTGTCATAATATCCAGCTCACCTTGGGTACATCTCTGATAGATGAAGGGCTAAAGAAATTGTCTGCGATGTATTTGAGGCCAGCCCCAGTCCGTGTGTTTCCACCTTTATAGTTGATATTCTCTACTGCAGTTATGAGCTCAGTTCCATTCAGGTATGTGGTAAATGTAAACTCCACCCTGAGTATCATAAAATGCACAAATAATCAACAAATGTTCCAATACAACCTTCCTTTTGCTTTTACTGTACATAACAAATATAATATGTGCAGCACCCTCATAAAACACAAAGACAGCATTTACAATAACATGTTCTGTATCCACCTTATGTTTGCCATAAGAGTGGGCCCAGCCATTTGTAAATTTTATGAAGCTTTGGCTTCCGGTCTCACCCATGTCCAGTTTTTTTAGCTGTACAAAACAGCTCGTTTTCTGCTTGATTTTGCATATTGGTGTATCTTACCATATTCTTTTATTGTATTATGTTAATTATGAATACACTGGTTTGTAGTGCAAACAGTTTTACTGTTTACTGCATGTTGTTATTCTTGTTATCTTGGTTGCCAAAATACACTTTGTAACACATTTCAAATAAATGAATGAATCAGTAAAAATAAAATATAAATAATTCCTCTTTATAATGTCTCTGTTAATCATGACATCAAGTATACAAGCACATAGAGTTTCACAGACCTGGCAGTATCGCTGTACTGTACGACTCCAAAACGAATGCCACTGGGTCCTACCGCTCTGGCAAAGGGTTTGACAATCCCTGCCATGAAATTCTTGACTAACATAAAGTTGGCCCGGCCAATACTGGATGATCCATCTACTAGGAACACAATGTCTGCTGCAACAACATTATAGCACTGGCCTGTCACAGAAAAAAAACAAACAAAAAAAACAGTTAATACAGTTAATACTGCAACGACTTGCATAAATATGCACAACTGTGACCTTTCCACTGTAAAAGATATATATTTACAAATATTTAGAGCGGAAGACTTTTATGTCTGGATATGTGGGTCTTCATTAATACAAATAAAAACTGCTTTCATCAGTGCAGCCAAAATTAGATTAGCATTAACAAAAATGGGTCAAGCACAGTCACTAACAGTAATAAATTTGCATTTAGAAAAAAGTGCTTATGCTCTTTATGTATATTCCTCATTTCATAAACATTAAGTCTTTTGATTTCGCACATAAACATTTACTTCTTTGTATATAAAATACACAGTCATGAGAGCTATATAAAACATTTCATTGTGTACCATTGTGTATGTGACAAACAGAACTGTGAACTTTTCCTTAAACATTCACATCTGTGGTCTATTCAACTCATGCATTCAGTGAAGGATTAGGGGAGGATGAGGTTAAGAAGACACACAGGAAATGACCTCCACCACCCAGACTGCAAAGACATTTTAAGAACACAAAGCATCTGGGCCCATTTAAGCATCTGGTGGGCCATCTCTCCGTCACACAGTTCAGTATACTGCCAGTCATCAGATCTGTGGTTGTGTATGACTCACCGGCTACATGAATGAATGCCCTTAAGGTAGCAAACTAATTAACTTGCTGTGTTTGATTTGCTCAATGAGTCACTACATTTTGATAGGGCATGACAGGAAATAGCCAGAATGAGAACTGTCTAGCATGTACAGTGTACTGTATGCACAGCATTTAAAATCAGGGATGCACAATAGACTGGGCCCATGCTGGTTATCGACATATATTACTATTTATATCTAATGAATTTATCTGTATTGATTGATATTACATACCATATGCCAATCTTGTGTGAGAGTGTTAATGGATGAAAATGCACAAAATATATTTACAAGAGTTATAATAATTAAGTAAAATCATTTAAAAGTAAGTTACTTTGAATGCTACTTTGTTTTTTATTCACATTTTTTTTATTCAAATTTTGAAATAATTAATAAACATTTTTCCACATAGTACCATTATAATGTTGACTAGAGCTAGTAATGTCAAATAAATAAATGTCGATAAATGTCAAATCTTTGTTTCAAGTTTACAGGCAGATTTCTTCTCGTAAATAAAAGTTGTAGAAACCAGACAGTTAATTGTGTTTTTAAATTACTCTTTTTTTTTGTCAGAACATAATACTTGTCAAACAGGTGAACATTTCACCAATCAGAGGTACACTATTCAAAACATTTATAATAAGAAAAAAAATTTACATCAAAATTTGCATGAGTAAACTTAAGTAAAATCCTTTTTTTAGTCTTTTTTTCTTAATAAAATATATTAATAAAGAAATTAGTTTAGTTACTTTTAGTAAATTTTTGTTACTGAATGTTCTAACAGGTGATATTATTTCAAATCATGAAACCGGTTTGTGTTCGCTGACTTTTGATGGCGCGAGGCAGATGTAAAAATTGTAACAACCTAATGTTTATGGGGTAAAAATACATAACATAGGGCCTATATACAGTACATTTAGTATAAATACATGCACAAATGTTATAGCTCAATAACAGCCATTACTTCTTTTAATACATGCAATACAAGTCTACATTGTTAATGTTATAAAATTCCATATATATATATCCTACATTTCATCCACAATACCATGGAGTATTTAGCTTTACTACAGTAAATATACTGTAAATCCATGGAAAAGCCTTCTAACACAGTGTTTCTCATGTTTGTCAGTGCTGTCGAGAACATCAGCACTGTTTTATCTGGGTTTAAACCAAATCACAGAGACATCTGTGCTCTTCACTGAATTCAAGCATTTCTCACAGCACTGGTCATGTGATCAAGGCCAATCAGCAAGTAAACGCATCTGCTGTTTGAGTTGAGCTGATAATTGGTCCATGTGGTGTCGTTAACGCTTCTGCCACATAAAAAATTACATTAAGCATTCATCAAACATGTTATATTGATAATTACCGTTAACGTTTTATCACCCAGCCCTATTGCTGACAATAGATTTTAGTTCTTTGTGTGTGTTATTTAGTATTTTTTAAACAGTATACAGTATAATGTCCATTATAATGTCCATTTATAATGTCCAATAAATCATTGGTATATTACTTTTTAAAATCTAATATTTGTGACCCTGGACCACAAAGCCAGTCATTAGTTGAACAGGTATATTTGTAGCAATATCCAACAATACATTGTATAGGTCAAAATTATCGATATTTTGTAAATTTTCTACCGTAAATATTTTAAAACTTAATTTTTGATTGGTAATATGCATTGCTAAGAACTTCATTTGGACAACAATTTTCTCAATCAAAACTTAATTTTTGATTAGTAATATGCATTGCTGAGAACTTCATTTGACAACTTTTAAAGGTGATTTTCTCTCAAATCCCAGATTTTCACATTGATACAATCTCGGCCGAATGACATTTTTTGCACCCTCAGATTCCAGATTTTCAAATAGTTGTATCTCGGCCAAGGATTTTTTTGCACCCTCAGATTCCAGATTTTCAAATAGTTGTATCTCGGCCAAATGTATTTTGCACCCTCAGATTCCAGATTTTCAAATATTGTCCTATCCAAACAAATCATACCAGATTCCAGATTTTCAGATAGGTGTATCTCTGTCAAATATTGTCTTATCCAACCAAACCATACATCAATGGTGCACCCTCAGATTTTCAAATATCCTAACCAACTATACATTAATGGAAAGCTTATTTAGGTTTATTTGGACAACTTTAAAGGTGATTTTCTCAATATTTTGATTTTTTTGCACCCTTTTCCAGATTTTCAAATAATTGTATCTGTGACATAATAAAATAGTATTTATGATATTAAAGAATAACATATTAACATATTAAAGATTAACTATGATTTTGTGACTTCCTTACATGCCTCAAACTATTTTACAGATGTCTTCATTTTCATCAAAGAAAAAAAATCCAGTGAACTAATATTGCAATATTAAATACTGTAAATGAGAAATGCACTTGCTGCAGAAAAATATAGCTCTGCTACACACATTCATTTCAATGGCACTTACCTTGAGCTGTAGACTGCGATGGAAGACACAGCAACACAGTAAGCAGCAGAGTCCATTGCAGCAAACACCCCATTTTCAAAATTCTATACATAATGACACACAAAAAGAGGAAAACGTGTTTCAAAATAGTCATCTAAACAAAAAGCTTATTATTCAGTTAGCATTCTGCACTGTCTCCAGCTTAAGCAGCAGTAACATAATGTTCCTCCTCCAGGTGAACTGAGTGCCCAGATACCATGAACATCTGGCAGAAGCTCAAAGACAAGAAACTAAGAAAAGCAAGGTGGGGCTTGCACCATCACCACCCCATAAAATAACAAGCAAAGACTCAGAGGATGATGAGCTTTTGCAAAGCAACTCTATTATAGACAACACAATGAAGAATGCATTTTAAAGAGAACATTTGTTTTGAAGAACATTCCTATTATATTGCTATTATGATTACAGAGGTTACAAACTGTTGTTACTTAAAATAATATGCTATTGTATGATTCAGAGCCATGCACGCTTACACACGTGCTCCTGCTTGCACTGGTGCTGAAATTCAGCAGATCTGCTCACACTATAGATATTTAGTGTAGTCACTTTTAGTACTTTCCTGTTTGCTACTTTTCACGAGGGAAAGCATGTGGGATCATGCTGTTCCTTTTTAACGGAAGTGGTCCAAACATGAATGTTTGTTGCATATGCTGAATGTCACTGCTTGTGCTTTCAAAGATGCCATTTTATAAATATATTACCAGCAGACAGATCTGTTTTTGATTTTATAAAAAGAGGAAATCGTGTTCCACATTTGGAGTCACGCTTGTTTGCATTCAACAATGAGTGCCCTGGAAAATGGCCTGCCTAAAAACAAGGTTAAAAACTCACAGACAAAAAGAGACGCGCATAAAACAAACACATGGACATCATTAAACCTTCAAAGACCTGAGTCAGAAAAGCATAACTGAGTAGGTATTGGTTTATTATTCCGGTGTGTCCTACTGTCTAGGATAAATAAGAACTATTATTCATGTATTTTCTACATTGATGTAATAGTTTTTAATTGGCAATTAAGCTTGGTCGCATTTCAAATCTCAAAATGCCACTAAATGAATTGTTTTAACCAGTTTCAAAATACCCAGACTCCCACAAAAACTTAAAGCATCCCGAAAGACATGTCTGGAAGACATGTAAATACACAGACAACAGACTAAACACTCATCTAAACAATCAAACCTCCCACATATGCATATGTGGGAATTTCTGAGTGAACTTGTCCAATGACTTTTTACTGTGCCATTAATTAAATTATATTTGATGTGGCCCCTTTAAAAAAGGCTTTTACAACAGTTTGCATAATTTCTTTTGGAAGTAAAAACATAAGAAGTATCACACAGAATATGGCATACTACACAGTAAAATACAATAGGGTCACATTATTGATTACTGTGAATATTAATATAAATTTCCACACACGAGTCCAAACAAAAATTTATTTTTCTTGAATTTCATATTTGTCTATTTAACTCTCTCCCTTTCAATCAAGCTGTCCTCTGTTTCTCTGTGTTGTTTGCATTAATTATAAGGAAACAGTCATCATTATGTGGTTTATGGAAGGTTAATTATAGCATTTATAAGTATCCTGACTGAACCACATTAGAGATTGAACTGCCAGATTGTCTACAGTAGCCTCTCCCTTCCTCCGTTTACACATTGTGCATTCCGTCGCTCTTGCTCTTACACCTGTGGTTGCATTAACTTTTTTGAGGCGGCGTCATTGCACACCTGGGGTCAAGAGAGCACTGCTATGGAGCCATCATTCACTTGCACGTCACGTGCAATAATATGTGTATTTTTAGTGTATGAACCCAGTTAAAAAATTTCAGTCCTGACTTTTTCAAGCAATAAAAAAGGCTATTTACTGTGTGGCTTAACATAAAAGGCTGAGGAATTAGACAGACATTCTTGAGCTCTATAAAGTGGATGCTGGGAGAAGAAACAACAGCAACAACTACTTGCAGGCTACCACAAACACCAAATACACCAACTAAAATGTCCATTGTCAATGTCACCTCATCTCGTCCCACTGGAAATGCAATCAAACTAGACTAATGAGTTTCTGAATTATGTTTTTTACTGTATCCAATCATGTAAAATCATCTGTAGCACAAAAAACTCTATCATTCTCTATGCTTTTGAAAATTTACAGAACGTAAAGCTTCCTAAACCTCTGTGAAGCCTACTTACTGAAAACGGGAAACTTGTGGTACAGCGGATATAATAGCAAACATATCTTTAAATATGAAAAGACTGCCATCATTTACTCACCACCTTATGTCATAATAAGTTTTCATATGCGTAAAATGACCTCATAGCACCACCTAATGCCTAAGTAGCAGCATTACCTGTGTAGTCTGTTCACTGAAAATTGGGACATTGTAGTACATCTATGATATAATGTTCTTTTTTGATTGAACTACCCTTTTTGGACAATGGCACTGGCATGCATGTGACCTACATGTAATGTTATAATGCTGAATTTTTATATCTGAACAGTTTACACAAATGTTTAATCATTCTAAAATAGATTTAGGATAACATTTTTATACATGGTAGCCATTGTCAAGTTAGCCAATTTGGTTTATTTTTAACAAGTAATTTATTGCGTGTGTTATTTTAATTTCTCCCTCCAAATTGATGCTTTATATGTCCTTTATGTTTAGAACAAGGAAAAGTTCATGGCCAAGAGACGATGTCCCAAAAGGAACAGGAATGAAATTAAAAACATTCCTCCCCCTGACATGATCACTAGAGTTTATCCTCAAAATATTAAATTATGAAGGGTCACCCCTTCAGAACACAAAAGGAAAGTGTGTGTCAGAACTGTCTGTTCTATTTCATTACAGTCTGTCTCCCACACACCAGAACAACAAATAAAAAGACAGAGGGCAACGGAAAAACAAACACATCTTCTTGTTGGGGATTTCAAAAGTAAGAAAGAAACAAGCCGACTGACCAACCAAAATGCAGACTAAATATTTACTGGATATACAGTATATTTACAAGATTTATTTATTTGTTTATTTTAAAAATTAAATATTTACAATTATAATGCATGGGAAAATGCATTGCCATTTATTATTATTATTTTTTTTTTATGAATGTGTTTTTTTCAGCTAGCAGTGATTTCTATTCAAATTTTCCCTTATAATCATTGCAAAAAATGTGTAGTTCACCATTTCCAGATATAAACATACTGCATTTGCATTCACATGCTTCACTATGTATGTGTTACAGTCTAATCAGGAAGCAAAGAAGCTATGGAGGTTGACACACAGATGTTATTGGTTATATGCCCCAAATGTGATTCACACATATGTGAAAAATCTTGTGCGACCAAACAATTTACTGTATAGTGAAATAGTTTATTGACATCAAAAGAGCTAAGCAAGTAATCAGCAGATTCAGGGGCGCTTTAAGGTGCTGAATTATAATTGCTCTTGAAATGATTATTAAAGTCTTGGCTCAGTAAGAAGAAGAATTTCTTGAGCGAAAGACTACTGAGCATTCCAGCTGTTCTTAATGACATGCACACTCTCTTATACAAGAAAAAAGCCCACACGCTAACATTCACAGTCTGTCACTGTAGTCACTCAACACGGCTAACCCCTCGGCCATGCTTGCATGCCCAGCAGGTGTCCACGGTAACCTAGACACTCCAGCCCTGCCTACTGAGTGTGAGATATCTAAAGTGACGAATCACACAAGTTCAACTAAGGTCATGCCCCGCCCCCTCTGCCTGAACAGGCAGTTTGGAAATGTTATATGCTGATGTGGAAATATCGCTTTTCCACTTTCATCACATCAACATCCTGTCATTTTCTTATTTCCTCATAGCAGATCTTCATAAAAATGCCAGCATTTGCACATGTGGTCGAATCATGAACTGTGTTGTGATTCCTTTCATCTGGTTTCTAATCTGTCCTCTCTCTTCCTTTTTAGTTTCTTGTAACTTGCATTATTTAACAAACATACAGTGTAATGTGAATTAGCCTAAATGATAATGAGGTTGCAACGCAGGAGCCAAGGACACCCCA
Source organism: Labeo gonius (assembly GCA_013461565.1). Lineage (NCBI taxonomy): Eukaryota > Metazoa > Chordata > Actinopteri > Cypriniformes > Cyprinidae > Labeo > Labeo gonius. The sequence continues at coordinate 11,881 of NPDK01225390.1, forward strand.
AGCAGTTTTGTACACATAAAATATGCAGTGATGATGTGTTTTAACACATCTCATGAGAGCTAGATGAATAAATTTTAAATATCTGAAGCGCATCTGTTCTGTCAAATAATAAGAATTGGGGTATTTTGTAAGATAACAAGCTTGCATCATGCAATTGATCAGCAATATTTATCCGACCTGCATGACAATCTTTACGATTTTGCACCTTTAAGCTGTGTTCACTCTAAATTGTAAAACAAGGTAAGATAACATTCCATAGCTCTCAGAAGTACTTCCATAAGTCATTATTCCTTCAAACTCAAGTGTCACCACTCTATCCTGACGCTTCTCTCAACCCATGCCTAGAGCGCTTTATCACTGACCTTAGAGAACTCTGTCACTGACCTCAGGCTGTTGTTTTACTGACCTATAACTGATTTGAATGACACTGTAGTATTCGAGCACTGATTTAAAGGGTGGATTGATTTAAACTTTGTATTGCTTCGAAATCTTGACCACCATTCATTGCCATTGGAAGAGTCAGGAATACCTCTGATTGTGTAAGTCTGAAAGAAGAAAATCATATACACCTTGGATGGCTTGAGGGTGAGTAAATCATGAGGAAACTTTTGGGTGAACTATCCCTTTAAGTGTAGAATCACTCATGCCCAACCTTTTTGACTGCAAGACCCCCACCCTGTCCTAAAGAATAATCAATAGCCTAGTGACTTTTCCAGACTTTTTAAATAAATGACAATTTGCACCCGATAAAAAATTTATAAACTATAAACTAAACCAGAAAAATCAATATTCATTATAAAAATGCTCATTGAGATCTAAGATTTTATTAAATTCACTTATTAAACAAGCTTTTTTTTAATATATTTTTTTAAATTAAGTCATTTTTCCCTTTGGAAATATACTGAAATTGCCTTAAAATGGTTTTAAATAAAAACAATCTAGCTTAATTAAAAGTTCTCACTCAGACTTTTATTATTTCAGATTTACTCTCTCAGCAACTGCTGTTTTATTTTATCTTATTAATTGATTAATTAATTAATTTTTAAATAGAAGAACATAGTTTCTCAAACTTTTGGAATTAAAATTAACTTGGTTCATTGTTTACATTAATTAATTTATTTTCTGTTAATAAAAAGAACCAAAAGCTTCTGCATCATAACACAAGAAAAATACCTAAGCCTAGATGGGAGGCCTTTGAAAATGGTCTCGAACAATGGCGGACAATGGAGGTCAAAAGGTTGAGAATTACTGCCCTAGAGCGTCTATAACTGACCATACTGTGCTCTGTATAACTGACAGCGCTCTATAACTGATCCTAAATCAGTTTCAAACAGTGACCCTCCAGCGTTCTATTGGTGAATAGAATTCCATCACTGACCCCAGAGCGCTCTGTCACTTTATCACAATTCAACGCAAACGGACGTCTACTTACCGGTCAAAACGGGTCACCAAGACGAAGCGGTCAACGACGTTTTCCTAGTCCCACATGTTAAGACAAATTCCCTTCAATGACACTGTATTTATCCGGAGAATTACTTTAAAAGAGTTTAGTTCTTGCGCATCTGCCAACCTGTCAACGGACTTTCCCTCTTCAAAAAAAAAAGTGCAGCCTGCAAAAATCCTCTAATTGACTACCAGCAGAGAAATAAAGTCATATCTCCTTAGTTGTGCTGTTGGCTGCAGTGAAGGTACTGCAGCCCAGACTTGTTCAGACGCCCGCAGCTAACTAAGTCCATCCCTAGACATTCACTCTCTTCTCAGGATCGTCTTTCAGAACTGAGCGCGAGCTGCCCGCCTTCTCCCATTACAGCCAATCAAATCACGAGGTAGCGGTGCTCGTGCGCTCTATGCTCTTGCCTGTACCTGCACAGGTAATCTGTACGTTCATAATCAAATGTGTTATTTTTCCCGGGGCCGAGACATTGCAGCGCCTGATAAAAATAGCATAGGGAGTAACATCTTTGCGTGGGAGGGGCAGCTGCCACAAAGACCTGCCACCGCTACATGCGCTTGCCACCGCCAGATATGCACCAATCAGTGTATACAGTGAGGCAGGAGCGACGCTTTGGTGCTGTGCGCGCCATCACGGATTTAAACGGAGGAATTAAGCATAAAGTAAGGCAGCAAATATGTGAATAAGAGCAGAATTTCACTTTCTGTTTGTTTATATGCACCAATCAGAGTGTAAACAGTGAGGTCTGCTGAGGCAGGTGCGACACTTCAATGCTGCGTGCGCCATTATTGATTTAAAGGAAGGAATTAAGCATAAAATAAGGCTGCAAATATGTAAATAAGAGCAGAATTGCACATTCTGTTTGTTTATATGCACCAAACAGAGTGTAAACAGTGAGGGCTGCTGTGGCAGGTGCGACACTTCAATGCTGCGCGTGCCATTATTGATTTAAAGGAAGGAATACAGCATAAGTTAAGGCAGCAAGGAATAAAACAATGTAAGTTATGGCAGGTTTTGTGGTAGCTGCCTCTCATTGTTTACACTTCGGTTGATGCAGGTAAGTAAACAGACCGTGCAATTCTATACTTATTTACCGATTTGTTACGTTACTTTAGGTTTTCCTCCCTTTAAATCCATAATGGCGCACGCAGCACCGAAGCATCGCGCCTGCCTCAACATCACTGACTGTACACTCCGACTGATGCATATCTAGCGGTGGCAAATGAAGTGGCAGCTGCCTGTGGAGGTGGCAGGTCGAGTGGCAGCTGCCCCAGCCACGCAAATATTTTACCCTTGCTGGAGGAGAGGTGGCACACAAATATTATTTATATTTTTTTATCCTAACAATCGTTAATTCCCATTCTTTAAAGAAAAAATGAATCGCAAATATTCACAAATTGAGTATAGTTTTAAATGAAGATTGCAGGTTTAGGGTCAAACGTTTAAAGGATCACTTTGAGGCAATAACAAAGAGACTGTCAAATCAGTGTTACAGTTGGTAATGTCACATGTAATCTGTCATGTTTGCACATTGATTAGCATAGGTTTACATTACATATACACTACCAGTCAAAAGTTTTTGAACAGTAAGATTTTTAATGGTTTTAAAGAAGTCTCTTCTGCTCACCAAGTCTGTATTTATTTGAGCCAAACTACTGCATAAACAGTACAATTTTGAAATATTTTTACTATTTTAAATAACCTTTTCCTATTTGAATATATTTTAAAATGTAATTTATTCTTGTGATTTCAAAGCTAATATTCTGATTTGCTGCTCAAAAAACATTATTATTATTATTATGTTGAAAGCAGTGGAGTAGAACTTTTTCAGGTTTCTTTGATGAATGGAAAGTTCAGAAGAACAGCATTTATCTGAAAT
>NPDK01225600.1:2924-14535 GCA_013461565.1 Labeo gonius
CGATTGTTATACAACTGTGAGAAGATTGGATCAAAAACACAGAAAAATATGTGGATTAAAGGAAAATGAGTAATTACATGAAGGTAGACAAATACAGGACTGGATTGATGATGTTAAAAGTATGTTTATAGTGGAGAAAATTACTTTCTGTATAAATAACCAAAAAGATATGTTTGTTGATTTTTGGTCCAAGTGGATCGAATATGTAACTCCTATTGAACCAAATTTTTTTTTCTTTTTTGTTATAGAATCGATGTTTTATGAATAGGTACTGTCTATACATCCCCTTTCTTTTGTAAATAGTTTTTTTGTATAATTGGGAGATAACCCAAAGAGATATATTGACCTGTTTTATGCCATGAAAAGCCTTTTGATAATATATAAGCTATAAATTTTGTAAACGTGACAAAAGTCATAAACAGATGTATTGGATTGTATCTCTTTTCAATAAAAACTTAAATAAAAAAAAAACAAAAAAAACAAGAAGTGGTAGTAGTGTTTATGGTCTATTGGAAGCAGAGGTCATGCCGAAACTTGTCTGTCATTTACAGAAACTTTTTATTAGTGACGAAAAAATCTGGCTGTCTGTCACTTTGACAGATTACACTGAGGGTGATCTATTGTAACTTTTAAATGTAATTCCCACCCCTGTCCAGTTGTTGGTGACTGCGCTCCAGTGTAGCAGCAGAGCACTGGATCCAGAACAAACATAAAACGGTCACAAATCTTTTGTTATGCGTTTGATTACTAACGGGTGAGTACCCAGTTTAAGCTACAGTGGTCTATCACGCCACATTAAAGAGCGCCAAAATGGTATTTATTGCTTGAATTTCCTAATGAAATAGACAGAATTTGAAATCTTGAGACTTTTTCATATTAAAAGTAACAAAGCACAAAATTTAGTCTATTGCGATTTATTGGATGGTACTGTTCATTCATTAACTGAAAACACAGCATAAACCAAAAGATTGATTGGGATTTAAGAATCGATATTGGTTCATAGAAATGAAAATCTATTAAAATCCCACCCCTAGCATATTTGTTTGTTTTTAGTGTCCTCTGCTGTCACTCCAGGGTGTGGTGTTGAACATAAAAAAATGACGCACAGTCTTTGTTCATCTGTTCTCTATAAAATAATGCATAAGCCTATATCATCCCATAGGTTCATGATTAAACATAAAAATGTGAACAAAAATAAAACTAATTAAATGTGTTATTATAATTAAAATATTAAAGTTAAAAAGACTGTCAAAATGATGGACAATGTTAAAGTCTAACGCAACCTCTGATTGGAAGGTTTTTATAAATTGTGCTGTCCTGCAGAGGTGCTAAAAGTCATTTTAGTCTAGGCCAAGGGTGACCAACTTAGGTCCTGGAGAGCCATATTTCAGCAAAGTTTAGGGTTAGCCTACAACTTTGATTAAAAACTCACCTGATTAGCTTGTTCAGGTGTGTTTTCATTAGGTTTGGAGTGAAACTCAGAAGGAGTGTGGATCTCCAAGACTGACATTAACCACCCCTGGCCAATGTTCCCTCTAAGTTGTGTACACTTCTGATGTCATGGAGAAAAAATAAAATGCTGGACAGAAGACAGGCATAAAATGTGTAGGCTATCTGATTGTATTCCAGTAAATGAGAAGTAATTCCAGTGCTCTGGTTAACCACTGTAGAAATATAACCAGTAAAAACCGGTTTTCACAGAAAGAGAATGATTTGCACAAAATCAATCCCTCAACACAAGAGGTAATGCAAATGAAACATGTGAAATAAAACCTCATCATTTTGCAAAGGAGAGTGGCCTAAATTTGTGGTGGAAAAACTGGATGATGGGCATAGCAAGGTAACAAAGCTCTGAGATGTGAGATGTCCAGGTATGTGTGGCACACAGACCAATATAACCAAGCATATGAAGAAACATAGAAGACCAGTTTCAGAAATACACTGATTTTATGGTGTATACAAATAAAAAACATTATGATTTTATAATGTAATAAACATATGAGTTACTGAACGCATCTTATAAATTTAATGTTGTCACATGAGTCAAGTCACCTTTATTTATACAGCACTTAATATAACAGATTGTGTTTTTACAGTGTTATGGTGTTGAACAGAGAAATAGTGTCAATAATGCAAAAAAAAGTAAAATTCAGCTGTAAAGCAGTTTTAAAAAGAGGAGAATAGTAAACAGTCAACCTATCAGTTGATTCAGTGTTGTCCTCGTACTGGATACAAACTGGATCCGGGTGACTACAATGATCTCAGAATAAGAATGAGACTAATATAAGACTAATATAAGCATAGACGCCATTTTCCTTATGATGTAACAAGTACATCAGATGTTTTGGGAAGTGTTACTGGTTCCGGTTGACCTAATTAATGCAAACTACAGATCTGAATTATAGAAATGTGATAGTGTGTTATGTGTAGGCCAGGTTAAGGAGATGGATCTTTAATCTAGATATTAGCTGACAGAGCGTGTCTGCATCCTGAACAATGCTGGGTAGATAGGGTAGGGAGTTTGGACGCTATGTAGGAAAAGGATCTGTCGCCTGTAGGTGATTTAGATATTCTAGGGATTATCAAACGGCCAGAATTTTGAGATCAGTCTGGATCCAACCTTTACTACGATCTGAGATAGCCGAACACCTGAGAAGAGATGACACCCACCCTGAAACAACATACTGTAACGCCAAGCCAGCAGAGGGAGCTCTCACCCTAGGACTGCCTGCACGCTCCCTCTGCTGCTTATACTGTTACTTCCTTTTTGTCACTATATAAAGACTGGCCATGTGCTTAGTACTTTGCGAAGTATTGCTGGTTTCACCTGCATTACCGAGCGTTTATATTACTCTGTCTGATTACCTGTTGCCGTCTTGCTTTGTTCCTGGATACCGTGTTTACGGATTACCCCTGTTTGGACTGTTTTCAAGGTTTGACCATTATCTGCCTTTTGACTATCACTCTCTGGATCACCCCTGTTGTTATGTTTGCTTTATTGGACTGTCTGCTCGGTAATTTGACACTGCCTGCTTAAACTCTCTGCTGCTTGGATTACGTTCATGTTGTGTATGCTATTGGACTGCCTTTCTGGTATTGACCCTCTGCCTGCTGTGTATACTCTGCTTCCTTTAATAAACATCCGCTTTTGGATCCTATCTCTGCCTCAGCGTCCTAGTTACACATACATAACTACCAAATTTTCTTGTAAGTTTGATTGCAATATATAATCATTGCTGTAAATAGTTTATTTGTTTATTTAAAATTGGCAGATAATAGCTTCCATAATAAGTACTTTAAGAGGATGAATGAAGGCGAACAGTCTTGTAATAATACCACATAGACGCAAAATCCACAAAAGGCACACATGAAATCCGCAACAGACATCTAGCATACAATTCCGGACAACAGAGCACAGGACACACATTTAAATACTAAAGCAAATGAGGATGATTTACAAGACTCACCTGAACCAAATGACACAATCAAAGGGAGACAGAAACTAGATCACAGAATACACAATATGAAGAGTTCAGATGCTAAACCAGCTGAAAGCCATCTCGGTCAAAAATGAGATGATGATAGTGAGTGAATGCTCCTGACACATAGTACATGTCCATCAAATATTTCTACTTCAAACTCACTAAATTCCTCAGCCCAGTCAGAAGTACCAGTACTTACATAGAAACTTATACAAAGTAGTCAGAAAGAAATGCTGATTTTAAAGAAATGCGTCAAATGGATTTAGAGGCTTTTGCATCTGAACTCTTCATGTGAAAACACAACAAAACGTTCCAAACGTGTAACAGTTCAGTAGTGATTTAGGATAAGACAAAAACATTGTTTGGAGAATATTACATTTTATACATTTGGAACACAAAAAATGTTGGAAAAAGACTGCAGCTTTAAGTTAAAATTATAATTATAATATTCCATATCCTCTTAAAACGTCTGCAATTTTCATCAACACAAGAGGAATTAACAGTTTATTGATAAACGGTAAGTCATACTTATTTAGCCAGTCATACATAACAGTAAAAACGTTTTACCTACAAGACAAATAAAGATAATAACAAAATAAGTGCACTAATTTTGGGTAGAAAAGTTACTGACTGATTAAATAGCTGTTTACGTTATTGCCAGATTGAAATAATTATTTTGCTTAAGATTTGGGCAGTGTAATTGTCATGTGGAGAGGGAGACGAGAGGTGAGGGGATCCATATGCGAGCTTTTATTAATAGGACAAAGACAAAGTCATGGTCAGACAGGCAGGTTCAGAATAACAGGATAGAGGAGGCAAACAGAATGGGGAGAGAAGCAGAGAGTTCATAGGTTAATGCCGCCACCATGGGAGGTTCTACAGCCAGCGCTGACACCTCCGCATTGGCGTGGCTTCTCCAGCGGAAGAGGCTTTGGAGCGGACTTGAGACCAGGCGGGACCTCTGGAGCAGACTTGAGACCAGACGGGACCTCAGAGCAGACTTGGAAACACAGCTGCAACTTGACTTAACTCGGGAAACACAGCTGTGAAGTGACGGAGCTCTGTTCTCGCCGCCATTTTGTGAACAGGCTCCGCCGTCGCCACCATCTAGTGAGCGCGCACTGGCGCGGCCGCCATCTTGCGAATGGGCACCACTGTCTGTGATTTTATTATTTAACCTATACTGGAAAAAAACACACAAAATCTATCCTCGCCACATTTGAAGTACACCTGTGTTTTTGTTGTCCCACCATTAAAATAGCCCAAGATCTTCTTGTACCTCTTAATGGCTTGCTCTGGAAGAAAGACTAACAAAGAATAAAGAATAAACCATTAGTGTGTTATGCTAATGAAATGTCTGTTTTATAAATGAATGGAAGTCATAAATCTGCAGCCGAAAAGATCTTTGCAGAATTTGGTGGTTGTAGGTTGAAAGCTAGGAGTTTATCTTGAAAACTAGGATTTAAGGGGAAGAAGAACCATAAAAATAATAATTATTATTTTAAAGTGCCCATATAATGCTATTTAAATAGTCATTAATTTGTTGATTAACTTTTGTACTCTACATATATGTGAAGAGTACATGTGCAAAACCATCTAAAAAGACCCGTGGGAATACTAACCTAAACAATAAACTAATTCAAACAATAATTACAATTCGCATTGCACAACTCTGCGCAAAAAGAAGGAATCTACAGGGTGGGCCATTTATATGGATACATCACACATCAAACTTATTGGGAATTTCACAAGAAAAACAATGGTGTGCTTTCCTTTCACAAAAAGAGCGGTTTCCTCAGTCCCTGAGTTTTTTGCCCCGAGATCAGTTTGTGAGCGATGCTTTGCTTCCTCAGATTCAGGCTCAGAGTGTGATTTCCCCTCCACCGCAGGTACGTCAGTGATTGTTCTGTTGATCCCGCTTGCACTGAGGCTAGAAGCCTGGTTAACGCTACCCAGCCCGTTGACAGATGTCAAGAGGACTGAACCAGTCCCTGCACAGGCTTCCGTTCAAGATGCTGACAGTGAAGAGTATTCTCTACAGTGTTTGCCAGCAGGATTGGTTTGCAGCCATCAACCTGAAGAATACTTTCATGTCTCAATTTTGCATCGGCGTGCTTTCGAGGGTTGGGCGTATCAGTACAAAGTCCTCCCCTTTGGGCTGGTCCTGTCTCCCCGCGTCTTTACCAAACTCACGGAGGGTTCCCTTACCCCGCTTTGGGAGAAGGGCATCCACATACTCAACTATTTTGACGACTGGCTGATAATAGTTCACTCGTGAGATCTGTTGTGTGAGCACAGGGATCTGGTGCTTCGGCACCTCAGCCATGGGGTGCTTCGGGTCAACTGGGAGAAGAGCAAACTCTCCCCTGTGCAGAGCATCTCTTTTCTTAGTAGGAGCTGGATTCGGTCAACATGACAGCGCACCTCACGGACAGGCGTGCGCAATTGGTGCTGAGCTGTCGGAACATTTTCAGACACAAGACAGCGGTCCCTGCGGTCAAATACTTCAAGAGGCTCCTGGGGCATATGGCAGCTGCAGCCACATTGATGCCACTCAGCTTGCTCCATATGAGACCGCTTCAGCACTGGCTACACAGCCAGATCCTGAGATCGACATGGCACCGTAGCACGTTCCGGGTCAGTGTTACCCCGGAGTGTCACCGCATCTTCAGCCCTTGATCAGACCCTGCATTCCTATGGGCAGGTGTGCCCTTAGGCCAGATGTCGAGGCACATGGTAGTGAATACAGATGCCTCCAAGACAGGCTGGGGTGCCGCATGCAACGGGCAAGTAGCCTCGTGCTCCTGCACAGTACCTCGACTGCAGTGGCACATCAGCTGCCTCAAGCAGTGCTAGTCTGCACGGACAACATTGCGACAGTGGCTTGCCTCAACTGTCAGGGTTGTTTTCACTCCCGTCGCATGTTCCAACTCGCCCGCTATCTCCTCCTCTGGAGTCAGATGCGGCTCAAATCGCTGCGCGCTGTTCACATCCTGGGGGACCTGAATCGTGCAGCTCACTCTCCCTGGAAAATGGCAATTCCACCCCCAAGTGGTCCAGCTCATCTGGAGTCGATTCGGCGAAGCTCAGGTAGACCTGTTTGCTTCCCTAGAATCCTCCCATTGCCAGGTCTTTTACTCCCTGACTTAGGCCCCCCTCGGCAGGGACACACTGGCACACAGCTGGCCCCGGGGCCTCCTCAAGTACCCCTTTCCCCCAGTGAGCTTCCTTTCACAGACCCTGTGCAAGATCAGGGAGGACAAGGAGCAGGTTCTGTTGGTTGCGCCTTACTGGCCCATGCAAACCTGGTTTGCTCCTCGTGACAGCTCCAGAGTTCACCAAGGGGAAGGGATGGCACAGCAAGCCGACACTGAGCTGTCCTCCCACAAATTACCTAATGTTACCTTGGGGGAACAGTCTCTGCTCCAACTTTTCTTGTAGGAAGGAAAGCACCACTCGGACAGAGCACCTCTGGGGATCCTCTCGGTGAGAGGAACACCAATCAATGAACAGACCTGCCTCGTAGAGGGGGCTCTAGCCTGAGTGATGGTATTAGTCACAACCTGGGGAAGGAGCCACACGTGGAGGTTCCACAGATCGGGACACGGGTGCCAGATTGTCCCCATCTCCTGAAAAAGAAGGTCCTTCGAGTCCATCACTGCATCATGAAAGACAACTTGAATCTCTTACGACATGGGTGACTTTGAAAGTACCATTGAGGCTGAAGTATATATTGGGATTGTAGAGACATATGCTACTATCAAAATGGCATATTTTCCACTCCATGGCCATTGTTGAAATTACTGATAAATCCAGAAATTGGAGGTAAATCTATGGAGACAGATTGCATTATTCCAAACAAGTAGATTATGATGAACAAAGAAATGTAAAAAAGATTAACAAAAATTAAACATTGACCATTAAACAGAATGAGATCCACAAAATAAACAGAGTTTCATAAACATTAGCTAAATTTACAAATAACTAAAATATTTGCAAATGAAATAAACATATTCACAAATGTCTTTTTATACTACAAACACAACTGCCTAGCATTCATTTGTGAATTGCGTCCTGTACATTTGTAGATCACTGCACTCATTGGTGGATTTTGAAACATTTCTAGCATCAATACATTCTGACAAATCCACAAATGTGTGGACTCTTACCACCGTCTACTCAAGTCAAACAGATAACAGCCACACTTCGCTGACCAATGGTAGCACATTCTCACTATAGCCAATCACATTTGCTTTACCTTCAGGGCAGGAGCAGATTCATTTATTTGCATTAAAGCATGATCACAGTAATAAATACATTGCATAATAACACATATAATATCAAATATGGGCCCACATGACCATCTGGGTACCAGCCTCAGCATCACTGCAGATGTGTGAGAGGACCACGTAAATAAAAAATTGCATTTACTTTGGATGTTGTTAAGTAACAATCAAAACTAGTAAGTCTGATTCGTATTAAATATTGTTTGCGTGATTAAGTGTTTTAACCAATAAATATCTTGTCTTACATTTATATACATTGATATGCAACACACCTGCACCACATTTAAAAAAGAACCCACACATATTTTGTTCCTTCCAAAACAATGACAACATTATTAATGCTCAAAAATATTATTTATAATGATTTACACATTGTTAGATTCACGTAGCTGCTCTTTTGTGACCTGTGCTGGCAAAATGAGCCAGAATGAGTACATTTTCAAAAATGAGTTATTAATAGATCTTCATTAATATTATATTAATAATGTAAATTAGTGTATTAATAATTACAATATAACCATTTTTATAATTAACTTTGTTATTATAAATAAGAACAGATTTAAGAAAAAACTGTGAAACCAATATAAACAAATAGTGCATTGCTTTTTTAATTTTAATCTAAACAAAAGCATTTAAGTAAGAAAAATAAATATTCAAATGTAAAAATTACTTCAGTGTGTTCATTACAAATAAGTTGATTATTAAAACTACAAAAGCAGTTCAATCAAGAGCAGTGATCTGTAACATGGGAGTCGTGACGACAGAGTTAGGGATTCAAATGCAAGGATTTATTATAAAGAACATGGTCAAACAGGCATTTTACTCTGAATTATGTGTTTCTTAATTATTGCCTGAATTATGTGTTTCTATGGCACGACTCTCAACGCCAAAGCCCTCATGTGCTTCTGAACTTGTAATTACAACTTGTAAACTTGGAATGTTGTGAGAGTTCTTACGACTTGGACCAGTGACAGCTGTACCACGTGACCACCACCAGGTTCATTTTGGCGCTGCCCCTGAGCCCGACATCATGGAAAGCTATGAGTAAAATTTCACGTGTCGTCACCTCGGAATTATGGTAATTACAACATGGTGTGAATGCAGCATGTCACACAGACAAGTGTTGCACATAACATGATCACATGAGGGGCAAAGAATACTTGGGAAATGGAGTCCAGGAAATAATAACAAGAGATGTAATTGTCCACTAAGGCTGGAAATGAAAAAAACACCTTATATTCAGGTGTGCTTAATTAATGGGCACGTTTCCTTTTACAGATACAATGAGCCAAAAAAGAGATTTAACTCAGATGGAATGAAGGAGAAGGATGCAATACTAGAAATTAAAACATTAAGTTAAGGCATGACCACTGGACAGCAAAATCCTCATTGGGTCAGCACGGTCAGAAAAAAACAGATGGAGAAGAAAAGACACGTTAACCGCAAATGAATTATGAACTGAGATGAAGAAATAGGTGTGAAACCATTAGGAACATTAAGTCTCCAGTGCCACCATTTTCCAAAAGTAAAACCTACCTGGATCCTCCAGAAGTCCAAGGTGTCAGATTCTCAGAGACTCTGCTTGGGTAAAAAAATCATAAAAAATTATCCTCACTTAATAATAACATGCTGTGTTTTCAAATACATAAAGACTGACTTTTTTTTTAGGCTTTATAGACAGATAAGTTGAGAATGACTCTTGAAGGACCAGCACACATGCTCTTGTAACATTCTTTCAAGACTTTTCATCCAGAATCTGGCAGTAAGTTTTGGGAGTTCATTTTTAGTCCATATCTGCAAGACAGACATTTCAGGACAGGAGATGGACTAAAAATGAACTCCCAAAATGTACTGTTGCAAAATGTATGGGAGGAAAGTATTAAAAATAATTATGTTTTTTTGCTAATGTTTACTGGTAAAAAACATGTCTTAAAGCAGGCTGGTCATTAAAACTATCTGGCTGCATCCGTGTTCTTTATTGTGCACATTGTCAGTAAATCACACTCAGAACATTCCCCTCCCATCAGCGCTTTTATGGCATTGCGCTCTTGCACTAATTTGCCCTCTTTAGTAAATATGGCCCTTGATGTACTGCTGGTTTGTTTGGGAATTATTCAAAAACAATGAGTAAAGAAAACCACAATTGCCACAAATTTTCTTTATTCTCATATTTATGTAGGATGAAGAGATACAGATCATCAATTGGTAACAGGCTACACTTAAAAAAAGTATTAACATTTTTAGGTTTGCTACTTTAACATAACATATTTGAGTCAAACATGATATTCATGGGTCCTTCCAGTGCTGAAACGCTTCATTCAAAGTTACATGTAAAGACAGTTCAAAAGTATAGTGTATTAAACAGTATTATACAAAATCTATTGCACATTTCAAACACACATTAGTCCTCATCAATACAGGTTTATATGTTAATAATTCTTCATAATTTTCATCTTAAATCGTACTCTAAATTATACTCTATTAATTATTGAAATCACACTCAGCAAAGCTTATCTTCTATTAAAGGAAACAGTAGGTAACCACTGAAAGTGTTGTGGTGATTCTGGTTATCATATATCCTCCTGTTAGGCCTACGTTTTACATACACAACATCTCCAACCTCCAGGAGCAACACAACCCCATTCGAGGAGTTTACATTATATCCAGCCTGATGACCTTGTGCCATGACCACATGCTCTTCATTCTTAAAAATGGAAACAGTTGATGGAGTTGAATCACTACCAAAACAAAATACAGAGACTCTGAACAAATACGCTCCTTTCAGTGGGGCTGTGAAAATACCTAAAACAAGTAACAAGAGATACAGAAACGATTAGGCTGTTTCCTGTGTAAATGCCTGATAAACAAGTACACTGTAAAAGATTTTAAACATGGCAGATAATTTAATTCTCTTATACATGTTACACTGCAGAGAGGTTTAAATAGATCAGAAAGGTTCATAATACAATAAACTGAGTTTTATGACCTAGTGAGGGCTTTCCTGTAGATTATTGTGATATCAGTGGTAAAAGGGCCAATATATCCACTGCCAGATTGCATCAGTGCAGCTGTAAAAGCTATCTGTCTGTCTGTTAATGAAAACCATAAGCAATATTGTGATATATTTCCATATTATGCTGAGAATGCACACACTAAATTTAATATAATTTACACATCGCTTCACCTCTATTTTCCTTTCTCATCTGTTCCACTTGACTTTGCGTAAGATTTAAAATTTCTGTTGAGGAATAAAAATTTCTTATTGTACTGCTTACAGTAATAGATAATGCAATTCACACATTATACACTAACATTGAGGCTTACAAATAATGGAGAGAATGTTTTGGTGAGATACCGTCATTTTTCTTGTTTAGCTCTTCCCTCAGTTGTGTTTCTAAAGCTCTGATATTTGCTTTCTGCTCTGTAACAATGGCGGTCAGTTCTCTCAGTGCTGCGTGGATTTCAGGGAAGCACAGATGGCAGTTTTTTTGACAGCCAGTTGAAACTTCTGCTCTCACAGTGTCAGTTTGAGGTGGATTCAGTCTTCTGTTCTCAGAGCTGAGCTGTTGACTGATCTCATTCTCACCGAGTCCTCCTTCTGCCTGTACAGAAAACACAAAGGTTTCTAGAAACAGCAGTATACAAACTAAACTCTTCATCTTCACTGATGTTTGCTTCCAGCTCCTGCTCTGTTATCCCTCACAGCCTCACGTTATATTTATATTTACAACATGTTAATTGTTAATCATGATTAAAGAGATGTTCAGAGTTCAGTAGATATTCAGCTCTGTCCACAATATGTTTTGTTAATCACAACAACAACAACAACAACAACAACAACAA
>NPDK01225830.1:1541-11864 GCA_013461565.1 Labeo gonius
ACAAACTTTTTGTGCAGCTAAAACTAGCTGGAAGTGGGTGAGACTGGAAGCCAGACACAAAAAAAATAAAAAAATGGCTGCACCCACTCTTATGGGAAAAATAAGGTGGATACATGGACTATTTTAATGATGTCCTTACTACCTTTCTGGGCCTTGAATATGTCAGTTGCATTTCTGTCTATGCAGGGTCAGAAAGCTTTTGAATTCCATCAAAAATATCTCAATTTGTGTTCTCAAGATGAACAAACATCTTATGGGTTTGGCACATGAAGGTGAGTAATTAATGACTTTGCATTTTTGGGTGAACTATCCCTTTAACGGTTTTCAACATAATAATAGTAAATGTTTCTTGAGCAGCAAATAAAAATGATTTCAGAAGGATCATGCGACAGTGAAGACTGGAGTAGCTTTTCCAAAGAAATAAATTACATGTTAAAATTAAAGCAGGAAACAGCTATTTTAAAATATATAATATTACTGATTTTACTGCATTTTTGATCAAACAAATGCAGTCTTGGTGAACATAAGAGACCAACACTGTAAATATTTTGCAAACGTAACTAAAAACCTAAAATGTCTCAACCTTAAAATTACGAAATGTTTTTCAACTGACTACCTTTAAAGTTTCCTCCCTGCACTAATTTGAAGCTTACTGATTAAAGCACTGCACCGTGCACCCTTCCAAAGCTCAGCAAGGTCAAAGCTCATTCTGTAATGAAATGACTCACTGTGAATCATCAGCTTAAGTCTGACTCAAGTAAATGCGGCAAAGTCAATGCAGAGCCTCAAGTATTCTAATATTTACCAAAGCAGGTCAAAAGTCCTCAAGTTTAAGTCTCTGCTGCCAACTATTACAACACGCTCTTTCTTTCCGTCATATGTGCGGTTTGCGCTTTCTGCAGCTCTTTGTGTGAAGGAATCTTCAGCCATACATCAAACACAGTCCCTACACACAGACATCCACACGTATCCACTTAAGTATACACAAGAACATACAATTCTCAAACAAGGAAGGAAGGAAGAGAGCGTAACAGAGTAGCCTAAAAGGAAAAGGGCTGTAGTAAGAGAGGACATCCTTTCTGGATATCAAACACACCAACAGGAACAGGAGGAAAGGAGAGCCACTGTGACACTGTATGTTATGAATCTGGGTTCAACTTGCTATAAAACTAAACAATATTCTTTTTTGAATACAGATGTGCATAATATACACTTACATGCACTAACCAAAGACTTCTATCAGTCTCAAGCCTATAGCCCACAGTACTATGGAAAAGTCTACATTAGTGGTCTCACTTCCTGTTATCTTAAGCAGCAGCTTAGTTTTACCTCATCAATTTCCCTGATCCAACGGTCTATCCCGTCAAACGACCAGCGGTTGGTAATGTCGTACACCAACAGGATCCCCTGTAGAGGACAAACAAACATGTATTGTTAGCCGGTATCCTGTTCATGCAGTGAAGAGGGACAATAACAGCACTTAGAGGACATGAACTCCACTCTGCAATGCATTTCAACACACTCCAGACCCACTGGTGCATTTATTCTTGACTTTGAACCCAACTGTATATAAACATATTGCTACATCTTTGTAGGTTATGCAAACTGTACATCACGTATGTCCATTTTTACTTTAGCAAAGCACTCCAAGCAAGAACAAACAGTGAAAATCGAACACTAGAAGTGCTTTTACCTGCGCTCCCCTGGAGTACGACCTGAAAATGGTGCAGAACCTGCCTTGTCCCGAAGTGTCCCTAAAAGCAAACAAAGACAAGTCAGGACAAAACTCATGAAGCAAACAGCCTGTAAATACTGCATCAGTAAAGCTTGACACATGAGATGCGTTTCGAAACACAGTGAGCTTCCTTTACAGACAGTATTTTTAGATATAAAGTGCATTTATAATACAAAAGCTGTTCCAAGAGGCGGACATCAAAATTATGCTGCCTTTTAAGTTACCTTCTTTTGGCCACAATTTATTTTTTTTAGCAAAGAAATCAATAACAATGCATTGTGACAAGCTCTGTACAAAAATCTAAATCTTAAATAAAAATACATTATTTGCATGATATATATTACCTTTGCTTTTAAGTGTATCAAATTAATTTATCAACATGCTAGCATCAAACTAATGCTCCATGCTTCAGCACTATACACTACCAGTCAAAAAAATTTTGAACAATAAGAGTTTTAAGTTTCTTCTGCTCACCAAGCCTGCATTTATTTGATCCAAAGTACAGGAAAAGCAGCAATACTGCGAAATATTTTTACCATTTAAAATAACTGTTTTCTATTTGAATATATTTAAAAATGTAATTTTTACATAGCTACATTTTCTTTTTTTCTAAATCTTCTGTCTTTAGTGTCACACGAGCCTTCAGAAATCATTCTAATATGCTGATTTGCAGTTCAAGATACATTTTTTATTATTATTATTATCAATTCTTTGATGAATATAAAGATCCAAAGACCAGCATTTACCTGAAATCTTTTGTAACAGTATACACTATACCATTCGAAACGTTTTTATTTAGCAAGGACACTTTAAATTGATCAAAAGTGATGATAAAGACATTCTTAATGTGACAAAAGATTTCTATTTTTAGATAAATGCTGCTACATTCTATTCATCAAAAAACTGAAAAATTCCAATCAGCTGTTTTCAACATAAAAATGTTTTTGAGCAGGAAATCAGAATATTAGAATGATTTCTTACAGATCATGTGACTAGAGTAATGATGATAAAAAAAATTCTGCTTTGGACTCACTGGAATAAATTATATTTTAAAATTTATTCAAATAGAAAGCAGTTTTTAAATGGTACAAATATTGTTATTGTTGCACTTTAGATTAAATAAATGCAGGTTTGGTGAGCAGAAAAGCCTTCAAAAATATTAATGTTCAAATACTTTTGACTGGTAGTGTACGTGTAGCACTGAGAGTTACAGCCTATGAAAAGCATTCCAAATCGGTCACTTAAGTGGTTCTATTTCAGTTACGATGTTCCCTTAAAAGGCAGCTGCCTATGTAGGCAGTAAATAGATAGGTGGCTGACTATATTTTGGAACAAAGCTATGTGTTTGAAATCCACACTCTTTTGGACGCTGTGCTGAGTTTAGAGTTAACCCAAATACAAGATGACTCAGGCACTTGTGTTGGCGTCACAGGCTAGAAAAACGAGTTTTCCACTGTGGCACGTCCGCACCCAAATAACCTTTCCAGCTGCCTACACTCTTTATCTGTGAGAAGTTTCTCAAAAAGTTAAGCTTGCATGCAATGGAATGGAAAGTGTTAAATAAATTTGCATTAAACAAGTCCAAAGTAGCAGCTACGTTTTTGAAGTTGTGCGACTGAACCCACTCCTGTTTAGTGCTGCACTTCCAGAGTCACAACAGAGAGCTCATCAGACATACCTGTGATCTCTGAAACATGCATTAGCGAAGATAGATTAAAGCCCTGTGGAGAGACTCTATACAGTCCTTTTATGCAGTAAGAAGCCCAATTACTATAAAGCATTACATTATATAGCCCAGCACATTACAGCAGACCATGGGAATTTCCTTAAGGGTTTTGAGAATTGCTCCTCAGGCACTTACCACACTGTGTGTTAACACTAATGAGCTTGTTGTTTGTCTTCATAATGTGTAATTCTGCTGTCTTATATGCCAATGCCTTCCTGATTGGGAAACTTTTCTTTCTCTCTGGGGAAGTGGCTAAATGCTTTTATGGATGTATAACAGAGAGTGGGCTCAAGATTTCATAGCCTTCTTCAGTTAATGATTTCAGTTACGATTTTTTGATCATTTATGAGATATAGGGGTGTAATGGTACACATTCACACATTTTTAGAAATTCTTCTGAAACAAACAAAGCTTCTTCTTTCAAATTCGGTTCACTTTATCAGGAAATTCAGTTTAAAAGGCAGCACATAGCACGAGCGAATGCGATCAGCCCTTTCTCTTTACTACTACTTATAGCACAAAATACACGTTGAAATAAACAATACAACTTATTAAAATATATCATGTCCCATGTAATTACTCAATCAGTGTTTCAACCACAGGAAAGAGTCAATAAAATAGTTTTTAAGAGAAATTTCTGAGATAAATTAAATATTTTGTTAAATATAAGCACTATACTGCCTATATTCATTATATTTTGCTTAACCTGTTAACACCTGTTCCAAAGTTGTGAATTTAATTTATGCCCAAAACTAGAATATCACATAAAACATTTGTGAATAAGCCCCGTTTCCACTCAATGAGTCAAAGAGAACATAATTGTCACTTCCTGATAAACTGGCAATAAATATCACTAAGAAAAGTATGTGAAGCCACAGAATCTAATGATTTTCATTTCTAATAAATGACTTGCACCTCATAGCGGGCAGATAAAACACAATAAATGCGATCATTGCTTTCGGAGGTGGATGCCTGTGGTTTGGGAACGCAGCCATTTTAAGAGTTCTGGGAGTCAATTATACATAAATATTTTGATAATTTTTGCCATAAAGCAAATTGACATGACTTTCTTGATGCGCATGGAAGAAATTATATTCCATCCAACTCTTCACACAAGTCAAAAACCACCTCAAGCGAGAGTAAAATGTTTCTGCAAATTAAGTGATTTTCTTTCTAAATTTGGCATTTCCATTACTCGTTTCTCATGCAATACTTCAAAATGCACCTAAAAACAGTGATGGAAACATAACTGGTGATGTCTTAATTATTTAATGTCTGTTTTGTATAAATCTGTCATAAAACGTTACAACAGCCACTCTGTAAATTATACTGCAACAATCTAGAGTAGAAACATTATTTAATAAGATAATTTATATTTAGAAAAAATGTGAAACTAAATCTTATATTCATTTAAGCTTTAACAAATAATGTCTTAAGTATGTTAGCTATTAATGTTATTACATATTATTATTATTATTATTATTATTATTAATAATAATAACAAACAAAAGATATTGCATCTCTATTTTACTGCACCATCAGACTGTCCTATCTTATTTTTCCTGATGACAGGGAAAGAACTGACAACTCATATCTATAAGGTTGATAAACATGGGCGTGGATTTATTATTTTGCAAATCAAGTTCCCATCTGTCTCCCTGTTTATTTCATTGCAGTGAGAAGGAAAGCCTGCTGTCTGTGGAATGAAGCCTTATTATAATACAATTTACAGGCAAAATATGTAATACTGACAGCAAGAAGATGAAATGGGTGCAGTCTGCAGTCCAACAACTCAATATATAGTTTCTCCCACCTCCTCCACCTCACTCAACGAACATGTGGGCTGTCAGGTTGAGAACACACGGCGAACACACGACGAGCAATAACGAGCACAACTGACAATGTAGGATGACAAGTCTTACACTGTAAGCTGACGAGTTGATTTATCCGCATTTTAATATGCCTGTTAGTCATAGAGCTTTTTAGTTGGATGCTGGAGTTTTTTTTAAATCAGGTAGAATGTGTGATCTTTGACCCAGTTCATTCGCTGGCTTCAATGGCTGCACTACGCTTTGTTTCCGCCAACTGGTAACCCAGACTGTCAAAATATTATTGGGTAAACCAACAGTGGGTGAATCACACAGACCAAAAAAAAAAGATATTCCTACATGGAATACACGTTTTCAAAGTAGAATAACTGGCTGTAGTGTTGTTTTTTGGAGAAACAAGTCTGTGAACTTAGCATGTTTCCTAAATATCTGCAAATGTACTATGGTGTTTTTACGGTTTAGTGCAGTTAAAAAATAAACAGTGCCTTTAAGACTACATTTGCTTTTAGCAGGTGATGCATTGTTCTGTTTTGAACAACAAGACAGGAGTTGTGATCCACTTACCAAAGCTCTAGTTTCACTCTCCGCCCGTCCAACAGGATGGTGGTGGTCTTGTAGTCGATTCCTGCAGAAGGAGAGACAGGGAACACTTAGATAAGACACGTACTTGTCTGTCTGCCATCAGATATCACACAAGGTTGTCTACTGAAAAGAAAACACTCGAGACAGGATCTGGAACTCGAAAAGCTTCGGCCGTCAGCGTGATTGCATTTGGTTGACTACCTAATTTAATTCTCAGCCAATTCTTCCTTTCATTAGAAGGCACTAGAGCTGAAATGACCATCTTGATAGTGACTGTGCACATTGAGTGGAAAGCCTGACAGCTGCAGCCAATCTGCTGTTACTTAATGCTATCATAGCTGAAATGTGACCAGGACGCTTCCCATAAGGCGATTACTTTGACTGCTTATCTACATTTATCATTCATAAAATGAAAAAATGAACATAGTACGGGCTCCATCGACTGAATGGCAATATCTGCATTTTCGAGCGCTTCACAGCAGGTGAGCATTCAAAACCGTTTTGCATTTTAATAGACAGCTCTGTCTCTAACAAAGGCTCGCTGCGTCTCTTTTCATACAGGCCAGTGTTTGTAGCGCTTGTCTCAGTGGATCATCTTTTTGCATACTTGAAAAAACTGATTATCTGTAGTGCTGACAACACGGACATGGACTTGTCCCCAACACTGAGTAGATGGGGAGAGTTTACTCATCATAATGAGAGTGGTTTTGGCCACTGCTTCCTCTGGTTCATCAGTTCTAAAAAGGAAATCAACTTTGTTCCTCTCTGATTACAGGCAAAAACAAAGTCGCACCCTTCTGTAGCCTATTTCACTTTGATATCTGCTGTTTACTTCCTGAAAAGACATAAAAGAGGGGACACAGCAGAGTAGGACTGCATCATATAGGGAAGAACACTAACTGCAGTATTTCTCATAAAAATAGCTATTAAAAACTAACATGTGGTTATAATAGCATTACTAAATTAAAATGAAAAAGCATTACTATTGTAATTTTTACTGTAAAATAAAGTATTTAAGAAAAAAATAATAATCTTAATTTAACTATTAAAATACTATACTGTTTGCTAAAAAAGAACTATAAAATAACATTTTGTTATCATTACTAAATGAAACCAAAAAAAACAATAAATATGTTTTATTTCAATTAACTATGTAGCATTACAGTATGAAAATAAACTAATAAAAACAGGAATTTAAAATATAACTAAATTAAAAATACTACTAAATTTAATATAAACTATACTGCTATGTTATAAAATAATAATGATGATATTTGTGACCCTGGACCATAATTTCATAATTTTTTGAAATTGAGATTTACACATCACAAAAAAATCTACACACTGAGAAGTTGTCCAAATGAAGATCTTAGCAAAGCATATTACTAATCAAAAATTAAGTTGATATATTTATGGTAGGAAATTTACAAAATATCTTCTTCTGATTTTTGGCATAAAAGAAATAGTCATTCTGACCTGTACAGTGTATTGTTGGCTATTGCTACAAATATACCCGTGTGACTTACGGTTTTGTGGTCCTGGGTCACATTTTTTCTCTTACAGTACAACTGTAAAATTAAAATAGTAAAAATTATTGTTGTCTTCTTAATATCTTTATGTTCAAATGTTAAACCATTGCATTTTTATTTTGGCAATAGCAGGTCAATATGTGGAGTTCAGTTTTTTACTAATTCGATTAATCGTCCCTACAGCAGAGGTTTTAAATAAAAACATAAGGTAAAGCTTTGATGACCAAAACAGAACATCTCCTCTCACGCTCAGCTAGACAGGCAGCTTAAGATCTCCTGACAGGCGAATGTCTGCTGCTTCTGAGCCCATAGACTTCTTCAGTCCTCCATTATTAAACATCTACAAGAGAACGTAACAAGGGAAAATGGCTCGCACTTAAAAGAACCACTGGGGCTGATTTCCTGCTGCTCTCCATCCTGCAAAAGCTTTGCTCTTAAGCAGGGCAGCACATCAAGCCAAAGGCGCATCACACTTCCTTCCTCTAGCATCCCTCCTCCTTCATTCTGGGTAATTGTATGGGCAGATGGCTCGGCTACGCTGCCTGACAAGGGCAGTACGGTGTAATTATCATCTCAGGTTCCAGCTCAGGCCACAGGCCAAGACTTCCCAGCCACGCTGAGCAAAGACAGGCTGAAACAGCTAGTTTTGAGGAAAGCCTGGAAGTGAAAGATCCAGTGGGACACCTGAGAGGGATCAAGTGGACAGTGACATGTCCAGGCATGTTTAATTTGATTTAAACAGCCTATTATTAATAGACAGGGAAAACAAATGCTTGAGAATGTAGCGATGTTGGATTTTTTTCATAGCAGGAGCATGATGTCTTTGTGTCTCATTGTTGGGTTTATTCATAACATATTTAGATGCTGTGAATTGCTGTGGCCATCTACGTTGAGGAGCTAGAACAGGGTGCGTCTGAGAGTGATTTCAAAGCACATAAGCACAGTGAAACAAACAAGCCTGAGGCTGAGAAAGGTAGAAAAGCTGGTTTCACTGAGACCCTGCATTTCAACAGGAGCTTGTGTGTGTTTAAACAGCACACAACATGACTGGCTTCCATATCTGATCGCCACCACTTTATCGTTCATCAGAAGGAGTACTGTGGATACCCGCTTTCCACTAAAAACGAAACACAATGAGAGCAGTGTCATAATGAACTCTTTTTGAGTGCTTGAAGGTTTTGCTCAAAATAACATTCAGAGGTTTAGCTGCATGGCCAAGTTTAGGCTTCAATTTGGTTAAAGTACCAACGGAAACCATGACAGTAACGGGGAAAAAGTCTATAGCCATGGCTTCGCAAAATAGACTGGTCAACTCACTGGTTTTACAGGGATAGTTCATCCAGAAAATTCTGTCATAATTTATTCTCCCTCTTAATAAAACATTTAAAAAATCGTACTAACCCCAAACGTTTGAACATTACTGGACATAACACACACAAGATTCTTGCATTCATAAATATTTAAGAACAGAACAGCAAAAATTGAATCTCAAGATGCATTTTTAAATGTTGGACTTTTTTTTAACTTGACATGCAGTCTTAAACAAAAAAACATTGTAGCGGTACATTAAATGGGATACATTAAAAAATGCTAATTACTAAGAGGGTCTTACAAACTGTCAAACATCTAATGCATGCTGCCAGCATACTAAACAAAGCACCACCACTACAGACGTCAAAACATAAGTTATGTATTTGATTAAAAAAATAATAATGAGAAACTAGACCACCTCACTTTTTGTTGTTTGTAGTCAACTACCATGAGAAGTTCACCTTCAGAATGAACATTTCCTGATAATTTACTCACCCCCATGTCATCCAAGATATTCATGTCTTTCTTTCTTCAGTTGAAAAGAAATTAAGGGTTTTGAGGAAAACATTCCAGGATTTTTCTCCATATAGTGGACTTCAATGGTGGCCATAGGTGGTTATAGGTCCAAATTGTAGTTACAATGCAGCTTCAAAGGGCTCTACATGATCCCAGCTGATGAATAAGGATCTAACCTAGCGTAACAACCTGCCATTTTCGAAGAAAAATAGAAATGTATACATTTTTAAACCACAAATGCTCAATGGACTAGCTCAACTTCAAGCATTATCTAGGCGAAAGTACCAACCCAGTGTTTACAAAGTGAACGTGCAAAGAAAGTCAAACGCCTTTTACAAACAAAAAGTAAACCAATTATGTCAGATAATTTTGAAGTTGGAGGAAAAAAATGAGATAGACTTTTTCACCCTACCCTACCTTTATTAACCGGAGTACACAGACGAAGAACCAACAGCACACAACTTTTTTCAATGTGATTACGAGAAGATGCACTAGTGCAAAACGAGCATATGTGGTTAAAAAGTATTTTATTATTATTATTTTTTTTTTAAATGACTGATTGTTTCACTAGATAAGACCCTTATTCCTTGGCTGGGATCGTGTAGAGCCCTTTGAATCTACGCTGAAACTGCAGTTTGGACCTTCAACCCACTGGCCACCAGTGAAGGCCACTATATGAAGAAAATTCCTCCATGTTTTCCTCAAAAGGCTTAATTTCTTTTCACCTGAAGAAAGAAAGACATGATCTTGGATGACATGGGGGTGAATAAATAATCAGGAAATTTTCATTCTAAATGTGAACTTACTCTTTAATACTGGACACCAAATGACAACCAAAAATGATTATGAACCGCAAATGTCCACAAATATACTAAATGATTAACATGACATAAGCTGAAATGGAAAAATGTAAATTCTGGTTTCTAATTGTCTCTTTGATGACTTTAAATGGTTTCATAGTGCTGCCTTCAATAACCAAACAAAGAGGATATGGGAAAGCATTTACGTCTCCTCCTTTTCAAAGGTCAACACACCCATTTATTATGCTATCCTAACAGTACACAGTTTTACTTTTTGTTGCAGTTTACTTTTTTT
>NPDK01225950.1:0-11272 GCA_013461565.1 Labeo gonius
TATGGAATGTACCCCCCCCCAAAAAAAATAGAAACTAGTATATGTGTGGGTGTGTGGCATTGTGACATTATTATCTTGACAATTAAACACATTTTCTTCAAATTCCTTTACAGTTACATGCCTGGAGATTATACTTTATGTAATTTCCATTGTTTTCAATGCTGATTCTTGTGTGATTATTGTCATACATTATTTTTTAATTGCCACAGATCACCTCTCTGGGGGCTTTTACAGATTTAGAGCTATTAAGACAGCATTATCATAACAAGAATGAGGCGGTGTCACTGTAAATAGAGATGATATAACTGAATCAGCTTCAGTCATAAAGCAAACAATGAAAAACTGATATTATCCCAAACAACAATGTAACACCCTCTTGGAACAAACACCCTCAAAAATCCCTCATTGAAAGTGTGCATGAAATAGCGATGAACCCCTACAGCAAGACAGATGTCTGACAAATTTCTCTCCCCCCCATCCCCTGTGTGTGTTTACAAAGGACTAGTACAGTCTCACGGCTAACATACGGTCTTAAAACACATATACACATCCTAATGCACACCCTACCTGAGGCATTTTTTATTATCAAGCATAGAGGCAGTAAAACTGCTTAATTAAAACATGAATATTTTATGAGCTCTGGAGAGCTGCGGAGGGGCCATGAGCTAGCATTGGCAGTGGTAGGAGAACGAGAGCAAGAGAGAGAAAAAGATACAGACACAGACCATCCGTCCAGCAGAGATAAGCGCCGTGCTTATCCTTCACAGAGCAGTGGGAGCAGTTTTCTAAGCCGTACGTTAAAAAAACGTGTGTGCCCCTGGTGGCCAAACATGCTCATAACACACACCCCCACACGCAGTGACAGAGTGCCGCCCGCACAACCGTTTTCAGCCATCCACAATGAAACGGCTCAGCATGAAACGGCTCACTGGCGTGAGGGACTGTGTGTGTGAGAGAAACAGAGAAAAGAGACACGGCTACAACAAAACAGTGATAAGTTAAATCTTATTATTGCGCCTAAAGATGAAGAACTGAGGACTATGGGGGCAGTCAATTTAAATTCCTTCGTTTAGCAACATCACAGCCAAGCTATTATCGGCTCTGCTCTCAATTCAAAGCACCTAGCTGAGAAATAACAAGTACGTGCTTTCATCTAGCTTAACCAAAGCTCTCCGAAACACATCAGTCCCGAGTAGCGAAAAAGTGCAAGTCATGAGGGCAGTATTTTCCTCTGTCATCACCTCACACCTGAAATTCTCTCCCCCGCTTTTTTCTCACTCGACTCCTCTTCCATTCTGTCTCTCAAATCCAGCCTGTAATCTGTCACTGCTCTGAGCAGTGAGAGATGAATCTACTCATCTCCCATGATGCCTTGCCTCTGAGCAATGGGTCACATTCACACAATAGACATGCCTTTAGCATTTTAAGATGGAATGCACACTCTCCCCCTCATGTGTCCCTCTCCACTTTCCCTCGTAGGAATCGGAGGGAGGTGGGCCACTTCCACCTACGGGGGATGTGGGAGGAGGCGCATCTCCAAATTGGCCACACATAAAATGGACAGCGTGCCATTAAGACTGAGCTAGGGATATCCACGGAGCGATAGGTCTTGGAAAGTAGCATTGTAATGATGCACAGCCTGTCTTTCAAAAGTCATCTTTCATTTGCCTTTCTGCTCTGGCTCCATCCGATAGGCCCAGCCGGACATTTCTGGCTCGCCTCCCAAGCTCACGATCAATTTATGAGATGTTCTCTCTTTATCACGCCCTTCGTACATCTATTCTATCTGCCTTCCTTGTCTAGCATTGGATAAGCTCTTGCTGTGTACACATACATTAGATGGACATCTTTGACTGTTGTGATGCATCAACATTAAAGATGGGCCACTGGCTGCTGAACATTTTATATTAATTAATCTTTTTTATGCCTTGCAAATGTAAATGTTTGGTTTTCTGTTATGTATTCTACATTGTAAAATGCGTTGATTTGTCATCAAGATAATGTTGTCTAGCTGGCTAACATATGAGGCTTTGTTAAAATAACAAAAAAAATTTGTGATCATCCTGGAAGAATAATTTACAATGTTTTGTTAAAAACTAGAAACCAGCCTGTAATGTTTTCTATTATATACATATACATTATAACTGTAAAATGTTAATAAACAAAAAAATTGTAACCATGGCCATAGCCAGGTTTTGAAAATTAGTGGTAATTAAAGAATTTTATCAGTTGTGTATTATTCATGCAACATATTATAGTTTAACTTATAACTTTGTCTAGTGCTCTTATGATTGTTTATAGCATGATTTTTGAAAATGTAACGACTATACTGGCGTAGACTTTTTTAGCTAGTGTTGGCGTATTTCATCTCATTCTGTAACCTACTTGTTCTACAGATCTGTGTAAAGGTGTTAAATGCTATTTTTCTTGACAGCGTTGATAACGTCCCTGACAAATAATGTCATGGTATATTTTTGCGTTTCTCTTACGAAATGTGGCATCCTTTCAGCAATAACTTGTTCGTGGGCTTTTTTGATTACTGTCAGTTTAAGTGCCGGCTATGCAGTGTTGCCAGATATTGCTATTAAAAAATTTAAAATAAATTAGAAATGAACCAAAATGAATCAAAATCTTTTACAAATAAGATGAAATAAAGATATCGCTGACCCTAAACTGCAACTTTGTACTTTATTAACTTTCCAAAGTGTCAAAGTAAGTGGAAAAGACAAGTCCAAAAACACTTATAATAGCTGGATCTGGCAACACGGAGGCTGGGCCTGCACCCTCAACTCACAACTCTCTCTCTCAAACCTCGCTCACTCCGGCTGCGTCTTGCAGCAGTTATTTTCATACCACGGACGCTAAACATTCTTGCAAACTGTCTAAACTGAATTATGCATGTCATGTATACATCCATATGACGAGTTTAGCAGGAAATTAGTAATTCAGAGAACAAATTTTATATGTGAACATAAAATTAACAGAGGTTCAGACCTCTTCTTTTGTGTTTTTATGTGAAAATGTTGACAGGGAAAGTAAAAAAAAAAAGTTAAAAAATTACTGCTATATATTCTATATCATTTCCATTTTTGCTTAGGCCTATATGTTCTGTATAAGAATAAGTAAGCAAAATGTACTTTATAACCAAAACAAAATATACCAAATTATTACAATGAATTAACCTCAACAGCAAGAACATATTCTGTGAAAACGGTTCCCTTATCACTGGGTTCAGCTATAAGACAATCACACACATTATTCATTACATGCCTTTGGTGCTTTTTTACACACAGTTTTAGATACTGTGAGCTGTGGAGATCCATCACCCATCTGTGTTTTTTAACAAGCAGAAAAAAGGCAGACATAAAAGAGAAGAAAAAGGAGGAGAAAGTCCACAGAAAGGTCACACAGTGCAGTGGGATGAGTGATCTTCCAGTCCATTGGCTACAGCCTCTCCTAGGGGTTGAGTTTCTGTGCCACATCCACTCTTGGAGAAGAGATCACATCATAGCTCTGAACTCAGTAACCGGCCCCATTCCCTTCCTAATAATCAATCTCCAAGCGCATCACCACTGCTATCCTGTGTCATGTCTGCCGCATCAACTCTCCCACGGGCCGATCTGATATCCCTATCTGAACCCTCACAGGATCACACATGGCGCCAAGAAGCCAAGGTCACCCAGCTAGGACACATCAGCTGAAACCTAAAACCTTTTTTTTTTAACCTCCATCAGTTCTCTCTGAACTCTTGTTTCTTCAGCTTCGATTGTTCTGTTGCTTTGCTGCTAAATACGACAAGCAACCAAAGCCACAGTGGGAACAGAGAACAACATTTTTTAATTCAATAACCATTGAACCATGCCGATTTATAACTAGATAAAAACAGTTAGCTTACCGCTTGTGTCAGTGTCAGCTGTTACTTCTTTCACAACAGGGATGCAGTTTTCCAAGTAGACCCCGTCCCGATAGCACCCATTGGTTTCTTTGTCAGGTGGAGGCTGGTCCCAACATTGGCAGGGTGTTTGCATGATGCCACAGGGCCGGTTGGAGGTACTGTAGGTCAGGCAGTCCTCCAACCATTGGCACAGCATTTGACAGGCAGCCATGCTGGGGTTACGCTTCCCAACTACGAGATACTCCACCTTAAATTCCCCATCGCCATTCCTGGATCCAGCGCCCGCTCTGGGCAGCCCTTTCCGGATCTGCAGGAATTGTTTTCCGGCTTCCAGGAAGGCAACGTGGGTAGAGGCATCACACAGTTTCACTACCTCGTCGAAGCTCTCCATCCCGAGGAAGGTTCGTGTCGTCTCCAAGAAGGAGTCAAACTGGAAGGTCCGGTGCTGTCGGGGAATGCAGTCCCTGGATGGTTTTGTGACCTTGATGAAGATGGTGTAGCGCCGTGGGTCAGGGTTCTGCAGGGTCCAGGAGCAGGGCGTGCTGGGAAATACCGAGGACGAGAGGAAGAATCCAAAGAAGCGGCTCTGGACCAGTGTGGAGCAGGTGTCAGACTCCGGACCAGAGGGGGCAGCGTTGAGCATGTCCAGCCGCAGCAGTTGGAGAAGAGGCAAAAGCAGGACCAACGATGAACAATTCCGTAAGAGTTTTGATATCATGGCTGTAAACGGCAGAACGGTGTGCAGAAAAGTGTGAGGCTGGAGATATCTCTTATTGGGCACCGTTAACGTAAGATCAACAGCCTCGTTTTGTTGACTAGCTGGTATTCTCAGATGTTTGCTGAACCGACAGCTCAGGATGTGAGGGAACTTTGGCTCATTGATCCAGTTTGCTGTCCATGATGCCAGACGCCCTCAGAGAGATCTGCAGGATTAGAGAAGACAGAAAAAAGAGTGTATAAGCCAGATGGGAAAACAACAGCAATTATCCATTGACCAGATAAGAGTGAACATAATAACTTCAAAAGTGTGTAGACACCAACATGAGTGACTTTGGTACTTAGAAATTACCACGCTGGGCTATATCGATCCAGAAGTGCCGCACCTGTGCTTTACATTCAAAAAGAACTCTTTGTTCCTTGTGAAGCAGTCACTTTCTGCAGAAACGTCACCCTCAATCTTGTATTTCATCAGTGAGCTCAATAATTTGTCCAATTATGGGGCAATCAATTACAAAAATATGAACACCTGCTGTCATTCATTATTTCCAGTGCATTTGCTTCATGCCAAAATGATCAATAGCCTCAGTCCTCTGCGAATCATTAGGCTAAAAGCGGCTGGATCATCTCTCAGACGGGCATGATTGTCATTCTTTTCCCTGACAATTCAGTGTGTCTCGTGCAGTTTTACAGCACTTAGAGATAAGAAATATGTGAGGTCACATGCAAGAGCAGTAGACAGACATCTTGGAGACTATTCTGATGTAATCGCAGTATTTCCATGTGCCATTAGTCACTTTACAAAGTGAGCATCCCAGCACCAGGCTCACCCTGAAAGCCATATACCATACAGGAAGATACCATGCAGATTTTATTCTAGGTTAATCATCCTTATCTAAAGGCATTAGCTTTGTTCCTCATATTCAGCGTGCTAAGAAATGAGACGAACCCAGACAGGGGAAAAAAAGTGCACTGAGTCATATAGGTTCTAAATATGCCTAAATACTGGTGGATTCTGGAAACGGATGAAGAAAAATGGGAAGCTTCATTCTCATGAAGTGATGTGATATTTTTAATACTCATTACTACTTTAATATGTGTAATGAGTTTGTTCTGCAGTCTTAGTATGCTCCTTCCTCTCGGTATTGTTAATAAATATAGCAGTCACTATCGGCGTATATTGCAGGGTATTGTTGGAGATTACAAGTTTCCACATAATGCTAGATAATGCTGTTATGAATGTGTGTGTGGGTGAGATCGATTTGTGTATCTATGAAAAAGAATGAAACCAATAGATGTGTATTTCAACCAGTTTTGTGAATGTGCAAGAGTGAGTGTGTGAGTCAGTACTAATTTTTGCACCTTATTTTGTTTTAGTCATATTTTTGTTGTGATGAATATGTCATTTAAGTCAATACTCTGTCATGCTATATTCATTAATTTTAGTCCATTTTACTTTGACTGAAATGGCATATAATTTTAGTCGACTGAAATAATTTTGAGTGTGCAAAAATACCCGTTAGCAAAGCTGTTCATTTAACCATGTTCAGCTCTTGCAGCTTTAGCAGGGGGATCACAACTATACTATGACTGGATCATTTGAATGAATTTGTAACATTTTTCCTCTCTTGAAACTTACTGCATTGAATTGCATTGTTCTTATCTTGAAGAAATGTTTCCAATAAAACATTGCTACTATGTATATTAAAACATACAATACAGTGTGTATTTACTTATGAACAGCCAGAAATGAACAATATTAAGTCAAATTTCACAAATCTGTTTCATAAATGTTTTATTAGTCCACACATAGGGTGTTTTTCTAAACTGAGTTTTGAAAAATATGTTGTCAAAATGAAAATGCAAAAACACACTGTGAAGCGTTGTCAAGATCATGCCAAACCAACAGGTGGTGATATGACACTAACCGTAAAGCCATTTTGGCCAATCAGAAGCCTGTAAAAGCACGAACTCTGACATCACAAGCCAAAATATCCAGCTCCATTAGCTACACAACAACATTGCAACAAGTCAACAAGCATGTAATCGCAAGCATGCTGTTTTAGCTTGTTTTTCGATCTCTCATCTTTCAGCTCATTCTTTGTGAGTCATGTTTTTCATGGAATTTGTACCCAAGGATTCTGTATCCTAAGTCTAATTCCGTGCTGGCTGAGCTACCAAGCAAGCTTATAACTTCCGGTGTTGTTGCCATTTTCAACCCCTTGCCAAAGTATTACCCTCTCTCGTTTAAATTGGTATATGACTGCCTAATTCTAACCCCTACCCCACACCTAACCCTAAACCTATCAATACTAGGGGGGTTGTAATGTGGCGGGATCAGCACTGGAAAGCGAAACATATGAAGCTGTAATCACAACTGTGTACGAAAACGATTGCAAGTGCTTGCTGTTGTACCGCCTCTAGTGTTCATTTCTGTTGGAATCTGCAGTGATATGTGACCCTGGACCACAAAATCAGTTGTAAGTAGCATGGGTATATTTGTAGCAATAGCCAAAAATACATTGTATGGGTCAAAATTATTGATTTTCTTCTAAGACAAAAATAATTAGGATATTATTTAAAGATCATGTTCATGAAGATATTTTGTACATTTCCTACCATAAATATATCAAAACTTAATTTCTGATTAGTAATCAGAACTTCATTTAGACAAATTTAAAGGCGATTTTCTCAAGATTTACATTTTTGCAACCTCAGATTATAGATTTTCAAATAGTTGTATCTCGGCCAAATATTGTCCTCTCCTTATATCAATGGAAAGTTTATTTATTTGGCTTTCAGATGATGTATAAATCTCAAGTTTAAAAAATTGACTCTTATGACTTGTTTTGTGGTCCAGGGTCACATATGTACTTATTGGTATGTATTTCACATCTTGCGAAAATGTTCCCAGAGGTACGTTTTCATCATGAGATCGGGTAGACTGGAGTTTCTGAAAATCTTCACCCTGGCAAGACTTTTCAAAAACATTCAGTTTAAGTGACCTGATACTGCGTATGCATGAGGATGAAAGACCAAACCATACAGAAAAAGCTGCAGTTTTTGAAAATACCCTTTTCGTGTGGACAGGGCTCCAGGGATTCAGTAATCATTCTAGGGGTGTTGCTCGTTGGCTAACTATGGTCACAAATTCCACTGGACTCTATTGGTAATGACAGAACTTGCAAGCATATTTGCTTTTGGGAAACACACCCCTGACTGATTCAGTTCATTCAGTGAAACATTGGTCAGACTGATTCAAGGTAGTCAATCTTTAAAACAATGATTCAAAACTTGTGAATCTTTTTGACTGATTGTTTAAAAGAACCAAGTCATTTACTTTGTGAATTGGAAATAAGAGTAATTCATTTTTTGAACGGATTACATGAGAACTTAACATAGATTAACCAAAGCAAAAAAGAAAACTGACCCAAACCCTATTATGCTTTTTCACTTTTTGAATTTTAGTCACTGTGTGGTGTGTATGTTTGGGCATAAAAAAGATCTACAAAGTTACAAATCTCCAAGTCCAAAATTTCATTTTTTAAAAATCCCTTTTCAAGAACTACAGCGAATGGCTCCTTTGGACTACAGCATTTTTTTCCGGGTGTTATAATGTTACAACGCGGCCCATTAGAATATCATTCAAATAAATCCCACCTACGGAAATTCAAATGGTTGAGGGGTGGGTAGGTACGAGGTAGGGGATTAGCCTAACTTCAGCAATGCAGCACGGCAAACTGCTTCTGGGACACTTCAGTGAGTGGCAGCGTGGCTGGTATAAACACAAGCATTGACTAGAGTGGCCACGATCTGCTCTGGTGGCTGTGTCGGGGCCGCGCCATAGACTTGTGCAGTGTGTGGAAAGAGATTCATTCATCATACAGTGATAGCTTCACTTATAACCTGAGTGTTTTTTAAAATGCATAAACTTACACTAGACTAGGTTGTTAAATACAAATTCAGTCATATTAAAAACATTAGGACCCAACACTACTGTAGCTTCAACTATATCTTAATATATTCTTAAGTATAACAAAGCAGATGGAACTTGCTGTTTTGGGAAAGGACGTGGCAGTACTGAAACACTGTCACAACGCAGTCGGATAGCTAACCAATCACAACACATTTAGGTTTTTGGAAGGCAGGTCTTCATCACACCCAGAACTAATTGAGCCATTTGTGAGAGGGCTGGGGAGAAAGGTATTGTAATAACGTAAATTATGTGAAAAATAATGCGTTTTTCGAACCACCAAGCATGAAGGCATGTTCTTGTACACCCTTAAAACAAAATCAAGACTTTGTAAAAAAACATAATAGGACCCCTTTAATGCTGTTGCTGAGGTTTGAATCGACCCCAATAATGTGATATTTAGTACCTGAAATGCGAATTTACCAGGGGTGTATTTTATCCCCCAGAACGTGATTTTTAATGGGGGACTCTGATTAACAATTGGGCGGGTTTTGTTGTGAAAACCTGGCAACCCTGATGGATACACACACCAGTCTAGTGGGAGAGAGCAAAGTTCTAAAGTAGTTATGTGTAAATAACTTTAGGCTGTCAAGGCTGTCTTATTCACTTTAAACATTGGATAAAGTGATTCTTTCTCTTTAAAGAAACACTCCACTTTTTTTGAAAATAGGCTCATTTTCCAACTCCCCTAGAGTTAAACAGTTGAGTTTTACCGTTTTCGGATCCATCCAGCCGATCTCTGGGTCTGGCGGTAGCACTTTTAGCGTAGCTTAGCATAGTTTATTGAATCTGATTAAAACTTGACCCTTCTGTTGTTGTATACATTGTATACTAAGACTGATGCAAAATTAAAAGTTGCGATTTTCTAGGCTGATATGGCTTGGAACTGTACTTTCATTCCAGCGCAATAATCAAGGAACTTTGCTGCTGTATAATGGGTGCAGCAGGTGCAATGATATTACGCAGTGCCTGAAAATAGTCTCCCATTTTCCTAGGGGAGTTGGAAAATGAGCCTATTTTCAAAAAAAAAGTGAATCATCGTTTAATACAGATGATGCTGGATCATTAATAAATTATTAATGACAAAAAATGATGATATCCGATGTATTTTTCTATGACCGATTATAAGGTTAGCAAGATTAGCTTGTTTAATACCATAGCTTGTCACCCACTTCAACTAACATGACGATAAGCCCGTGTGAACTGATATTAGGCTAATATTGTAGACTTACTAATGTGTTGGGTTTTGCTCAATATGATGTTAAGTGGCAGATCAGTGGATTTGCGGCGGTTGAATATCTAAATAAGAGACGCTAAATAATTCAGTAATTATAATATGACCACGTGGTGAACCTATGAACCTAACTCATATTTAAACACAGTCTCCATGCTACGTATATGCTGTGTACACATATCTATCCTTACAAGTACAATTTTATCTGTATTATTTGTGTCCCCTTCAAAAATTGCTCTTGAGAATTTCAGACATGAATTGCGATGCAGTCTTGTAACTACTGATTCACAAATTCAATCAATTTTCTAGTTAATATAATAATAATAGTATGACGTTGTCAGAACAAAGCAGCAACAGCAATGGAGAAGGAAAAACAAATACATCCTGCCCCATTTTCAGCGAGTGCAAGTGTTTGGAAAATATTATATATATATTATTGAACTTTTATTATTTTGGGAGGTAGGGATGTGCCCAAATAGTGAATCTGTATTTGGAAAGGCATGGAAAATGAATGACACATTCTACAGAGCCACTAAAAGGACATGGTTAGCTAGCTAGCATACTAGTGGTAGTCTGTTATATTACAGTATATAATGTATATTTCACTCACCAAATAAAAGAGTAAGGAGAGATGACTGATAGGACAATGGTGAATGATTTACAGATCCTGAGCACCACTGACAAAACATCTAATTTTGTAATATATGTGGAAAAGTAGGCCTACTGCCTACTACTATATAATATAGTATATGACGGAGTGTGATCAATCTCGAAAGTGAAAGTAAAAAGCGAACGCACATTTAGGGTATGTTCACACTTGTCATG
Organism: Labeo gonius; assembly: GCA_013461565.1. Classification (NCBI taxonomy): domain Eukaryota; kingdom Metazoa; phylum Chordata; class Actinopteri; order Cypriniformes; family Cyprinidae; genus Labeo; species Labeo gonius. Next base: position 10,645 of record NPDK01225950.1, read on the forward strand.
TTTGGTTTGATTAAAACAAATTCTGGTGCGATTATTAATGCGGTTTATTTAAGTAAGTGTGAACACTGCCATCTGAACCCTGGTGCGCACCAAACAAGTGGGCCGAGACCGCTAAAAAGATGGGTCTCAGTCCGCTTCCAAACTCTGGTGCAGTTAGAATGAAATATGAATGCAACACAGACCAAATATTACTAAACTAACCACAAACAGGAAGTAATGACAAAATGCGATATAATTTCATGAAGGGAACAAGAGGTTTATCCAAAACAGAATGAGCAGAGGGCAAACGTGGAGCAACAAGGAGGTAAAGTACTTTTTATAAGCTCTTTGTGAGTTTGCAGGTGGTAAAAATAAAATCATATGCACGCAACAATGAGTGCGTTTAGTCCAGCAGATGGCATTGCGTGTATTCGACTGAACAGACCGACCGCTTTAAGTTGAACGCATATTTTCATTTTGTTTGGAGTGTTCGGTGAGTTCTGAAGTTTAGAATGTTGTTAAAAACAGCATGAAATGGCTTGAAAACCACAGTTTTTTTCTGTCCCATGTTGCCATCCCTGGTGAAACAATCAATATGCTGGTAGGTATGTTTTGATGCTGGTTTAAGCTGGTCCTTTGCTGGTTTATG
>NPDK01226230.1:165-11920 GCA_013461565.1 Labeo gonius
CTATAATTATCATTTTGCAGATTCTGCAAGGTGTATGTAAACTTTTGACCTCAAGTGTATAACATTTATTTATATTATATTAATTTAAAGATTTACAGATTTAAAGATTCATACTCTTTAATAAACTATTTTCATTTACGATTAATTATACAAGCTCTAATTACAAAACACACTAACAGTTTTCATTTTATTTAAAAAAAGAAGAAAAACAAAAGCAAAATTGCTTTTTTCAGTCAGTGAGTGAGTCATTAGACTGATTCATTCAAACGATTCATTCAAACAAACTAGTTCATAAGAATCATTGATTAATTATTCAACATTTTGTTGTTGCTGTTGTACTGAAAAATGATGTTGTTCCAGACTCATAAGTGTATTTTAGGATGCTATTATTATAAATTGTTTAAGAATGGACCTGGTTCTGAACCAGTTCTTGGTTCCCAAGTCACACACATGCCATATTAAACTTTGTATTACTCATATAAACATTAGAAGTCAATGATAAGGTGGGAGTGTGTGTGTTTTTGTACATTATGGCACTGAGCAGCACTTTGACGCAGCATTGAGATGTTGTGCGTAATGTGTCATACTAGAGAAGCGTGTTAAGTGTCACGTGGGAGGACTCCAACTGTTTCCTCCCTGCCGTCAGAGAGAGTGCGTTGATGTGGAGTGCGTGAGTGAATAACTGTGTGTTACCCGGGTCTCTGAGGGACTCTGTCATGTCCCTGTCACAATGATCCGAAAATACTCAGAGAATGGCGTGAATTATGTATGACACCTCTCTCTGTCTCTGCCTACTCTCTGCTGCACACACACACACACACACACACAGTGCCAGAGGGATTACAGCATTGAAGGACTTTCTCACTGTAATTTTATGCTGCCAATTTTGAATAGCCCCCTGTTGGTTGGGGGCTGCATTACAATCAGCACCATTATGGCTTCTGTATAACATAAAGATACAATAAGAAAGCATGCCATTTAAAAAGTGTAAACAGATCGTTTGATTTGCCTTGATGATTTTAAAAAGCATTATGCTTATATTTTTATTTACTTTATGCCTCAAAACAACCTGGGAGTAAGACTACTGTACATCTATAAGCAAATACGATAGATTTCAAGCTGGCAAAGTGCCACTGAGATGAATGGGAAAGTTAATGCACATCTTTATCCTATTATTACCTATTTGGTCACACCTCAAGACCATTTAAAATGATACAGTGATGGCAATGAAGCAATTCTAAACAATGAAAAACTAGTGAAGAAATAGAAAGTTACATAGCCATAGTTTTCCTGCTGCTGTAAAAGACTTCATATTTTACCTCAGCTGGGACCATGAATTTGCAGTTTGTATTGAATGTGATACAATAGAAACATGGGTGTTCTGCAAAATAATTACATGAAAAAAAGCAATAATCAATTATTTCAGTGTAGTCTGATTCACACATAAATGAATTGATTATTTTGGATGAATCAAAAACATCCAGCATGACTAATGTGTTCTGATTCACAAACATCTTATGAGTTGGTTCTTTTTTAATAAATCTAAAACATATAAACACATGTTTTGTGAAGCGTGGTATAAAAACGTAAATTAGATATTTGAAAAAGAACTCTGATCAAAATTAGACAACACTTACAGATACCTCCAAGTTATTGGTGTTAATCTTAATAATATGACAAACCCTATTTAACTGGCAGCATTACTCAAATTTTCATTGAGACTGCAAGATGGCAGGCCGCTCTAAGGTGACTGAAACCCTGCAACAGGAAGTAGTCCAGACGAAGGCCAAAGCGATGAACTTTTGGCCATTGCAAGAGAAGTTGGTCATTCCAAATCTGTGATTTCTTGAATTGCAGGTTTATAATGACACTAATTCATTCAAGTCCCCCAAAATGTGGTCATCCACATAAGACAAATGCACAAGAAGACAGGATAATGCATCTGGGAATCGGTCCAGCACTGAAGCTGGAATTGCTTGCTAGTTCTTTAAACAGACTCTTTAAACAGTTCTTTAAACAATGGTTTAAAAAGATGATAACTTAGCATTTTACATTTCCACTTTTTCCTATAATTTTTTATGTTGATTTTAGATGATCCACATTGTCTATTATTTTCACTCTTTGTTTACTTATTTTACTTATGCATTAGTGTCTTTAGGATAGCATCTTGTATGTTTCCCATGATGATTTCAATTTAAACCTGGAGTAAACAAGACAAAAGAACTTCAAGTGTGGCCTTGAAGCAAAACATATGTTTTATTCATGCATTATATCGGTATGATCTGATAAAACAAAGCAAATAAATCCCAATGTCAAAAAAAGGCCTTTTAACTCGGCTCTTTCAGTCTCTTTTCCTTTAGGAAACCATCCACATACACACATACGCTCACCGAGCTCAGGCACATTTGGAGCATCTATAGGTCAAATATTGAACACTTGGATTCACTGAATAAGACATGAAAGGTGCGTGAAAAGAGTATTGGAGTGGCACCTCGATTCAACCTAACCTCCACGTCCTCTCCCTCTCCACAGCCTCATTTCCTAACAGCTCAAAGGAGTGCTCTCCTTATTAACCTTCTATATAAAAGCGCAAAATGACAATAATTGGTTTGAAGATAGGAATAAAAGCATGTAAGGATAATCCAGAGCTGACATCCTCTTCCAGGAGAACCCTTCATCCGCACTCATTTCCTGTTTCACTCAGGATGTGAGAAGATTAAACATACAAGACTTCTAAATGCAGTCTTGCAGAAATGCTGAACACATTGAAAATATTCAGTTAATGGTTACTTTGGCATTTTCAAGCGATACACACTTCTGCATTCAGCTATGGCATTAATCTCAGATGTCATCTAATGCATGGATTTTTCTTTTAATAAACCTCAAGATTTTACGTTTAAATTTAAATGACTGTGCAAGGAAAGTGCATGGTCCTGTGAATAGTTTTTCATCATATTTAACTAACTTTATTTCTTTCACTTTGCTATAAAAAGTGGTAACAAGTAATTATGGAAGCCCATTATCACCACTGAAAAAATTTAAAATGTAAATGTGACTTTTTATCTCACAATTCTGACTTTTTTTCTTGCAACTGCCAGTTTACATCTCGCAATTCTGACTTTTTCTCAGAGATATAAACTTGCAATTCTGAGAAATTAAGTCAGAGTTGTGTGATGAACACTCACAGCTGTAACTTTTTTCTGAGAATTGCGAGTTTATATCTCACAGTTCTGATGTTATAGCATGCAATTGCGGGTTATTACGTGAGCATTTTGAGATCGGAAATTCTGAGAACATAACAGTCTTTTTCCCCCTCAAAATTAGACTTTGTAACTTGCAGTTGTGAGTTTATATGCAGTTCCGAGGTAAAAAAAGCCCAGATTGTGAGTTTATATCTTGGCAGTTCTGACTTTATAACTCACATTTACGAGTTTATATCTTGCAAATCTGGGGAAAAAAGTCACACCTTTTTTTCAGTTGCGGTGGAAATGGGCTCCCATAGGTAATTGCTAACTTATAAGTACTATTAGATACATCAGTGTGCTAACACCATCACGGTCACTATCTTATGACTTTAGCTTTCAGCCAGGGGAAGATGTCGTGAGGTGGCACTTTCCTCAAACGTTTCACAATGTCCTCTAGTTGGTGGGTCGGCAGTGATGGCCAGTCACTGCCCATCTTCTCCTGACTTCCAGTTCAACTCCTCCCGCTTACTCCAGAGCCATCAAGAGGCTCTTTCTGCTTCCTCCCCCAACCTGCGAGCAGCTAACTTCTTCTCCTTTCCAGCTGTTCCCAGAGATGTGAACATCTTCCACATGGACTGCGCTGGGAAACCCCTACAGCCAACCTCAACTGGAAATAGCCAAGTCTACCTCCCTTTGTCCCTGCACTGTTGGATCAGGTTGGATCAGCCTTCCTCTCCGAGGCCTCTTCACAACTGTCTTTCCCACAGTACCGTCAGCTCGATAAGGATAATCCTCGATAATGACCCCATCAGGCCTCAGGGATGTCTGGTTGACCTGGGGAAAGTGTAGTTTCCTCCCAGGTCCACCCTCATCTCCCACAATTGTGCTGCCTGCAGGAGGCTTCTTGGAGGAAGGTGGCTTATCCCCCTCCTTAATGACCAACCACTTCCGAGCCACCTGCAGAGGTGTTTATTCACTTGCCTCTCAATGTGTCAGCTGCCCACCGGATATATGAGGCTGGTCTCATGGGTCTGGTGCTTTTTCTGTCTCTCCTGCTCCAAGATGTCAGCCAGTGCACTGAGGACCTTGTCATGATGTCATCTATATCTCCCCTGGCTAAGTGCAGTCTGCACCCCGCCAGTATGTCCACCAATGTGCCTCTACCCCCACATAAACTGCACAGTGAAAGAGATACGAAAGGGCTCTAGTCTCCAGAGTTCAGGCCACGTGATTTTCCTCTTTGGCAGGTTCCACTTTGTCCAGGCTCCTTGTGATCCAAGTTGCACAGCCTTTGACCTTCTTCCAGGTGTCGGACTTAAGCTTGGATCATGTCTCTCCTCTGCCTTGGGTCTGCTTTCCTCCATTGCTGGAAGTGGTTGGTCCCAAGTCCTTGTCTCCCCATGCACAGGTTCCCGATGACATCCTTCAACTTCAGCATGCTCTCGGCGTGTGGCATTGATGTGTCAGCTGCCCACTTGCATCCTGATCTTGATGCCTGCATCTCTGAACTTTTCAATGTGGGAGACTCTGTACATCATCACAGCCCTGCACCTTAAACCCTTCAAACACTGGTGATAGGGGTAGCTGTAACTGACCAGACCTAATGTATAGCCCTACTGACGTGAAGCTTGGTGGAATTTCAAGCCACCTGAGGAGACGTTTATTCACTTGCCTCTTGACTCCTTCCACAGATGTCAGAGGCACTTCATAAATTGTCAGTAGCCACATGAGTCTTGGTAGCAGACCATGCTGAAACAGCCAGGCCTTGAACTTTCCTGGTAAGCCTGATCCTTCTATCTTTCTCAGCCATTCATCTGCCTGTTTCTCCCTCCTGGATATGTTGCTTATATCGGTGAGAGAGGCATCATACCACTTCCCTAGGCATTTTATTGGGTTTTCCTCAATTGAAGGTATAACCTCCCCCTGAAGTTTGAGTTGGAACTTGCTGGACACTTTCCCATTTCTGATCACCATGCTTCTTGACTTCCTTGGCTTGAACTTCATAGTTCGATAGTCCAGCCAGTTACAATCCCTTTTTCCAGCTCTTGCCACTAAGTTGTAAAAGTCTTGAACCGTAACTTGAATCCTCCAAAGTAGCTGGTGATCATTCCCCTGATGTGATGGGGGATATGGTAGTGTTCCATAGCTGCATTGATAAGGTTGTGAGTTATTGACCCATATGCGTTTGCCAAGTCAAGCCATACAACTGGTAAATTGCCTTTGCTCTCCTTGGCCTCCCGGATCAGCTGGTTAAGGACACCCGTGTGTTCCAAACACTCAGAAATGCCTGGAATGCCACCTTTGGATTGATGTTTCAACATACTTGTTCTTAACCATCTAGGTAGTCATCCTTTTGGCCAGAACAGAAAAGAAAATCTTGCCTTCGACACTCAGAAGAGATACGGTTCGGAACTGATTAATCTCAGAGGAGTCTTTTTCTTTTGGTACAAAACAGCCCTCTGCTCTTTTCCAGGACAATGGAATAATGCATTTTATCCAAACTCTCCCCAACAGTTTCCATAGTCTGCGGAGTAGCCATCTCTTGTATACTTTATAAGGTATACCACTTGGTCCTGGGGCAGATGTTGATCGGGCTTTCTGTACAATGTCTTGAACTTCCCTCCATGTCGGTTCGGTGGTGTCAAGCTCTTCCACAGGAGTTTCAGTTCCGCCAACCTTTGGATGTATGTTTAGAGCCTGGCCCTTGAAAGCATCACTGTGGCTCTCTTTAAGGAACTCCTCCACAAGGTCCTTAGGGCTGGTAAGTCTCCCAGATCTTGCTTCGCCCAACAGAGTTTTGGTGAAACTGTATGGGTTTTTTATGAACTGAGATCACTTGGCCTCCTTCTCCTTCCTCAATCTCAGAGACCTTTCTGCCCTTCTCAGTCTGCAGAGTTGCCCGCGAAGTCCACTGATCAGTTCTTTTATGCCCTCCTTTTCTTCAGCACTTGCTCTTTTGAACTGCTAGTTGAGGGTCTTAATTTCCCATCTCAGACGCAAGATCTCTCTCTCTTCTAAGTCAAGTCATTTTTCCGATGTTCCTTTAGTGCCTTTCCTCTCCTCTATGCCAAAACATTCCCTGGCCATATTGTAGACGATTGTTGTCATGCTGACAGGTCTCCTGTACTGTGGGGTGCTTCCTGACGTCTTACGTCATCCACCCAGAACAGCGTCCGTGTACGTCAGTTAGCGCAAGCTAGAGAAAAGTGATTATTACATTTTAAATATGGATATTTTTCCTATAATTTCCTTAATATGAAATTATAATTCATTCAAAACTGCTGAAAATTATAACATTTTAAGATGAGTGATAGTTATATATCCCCTATTGTAATACTCAACTGTTTTAAGATATTTTGAGATAAAAAATAAATCTGTGGTTCTTTTATGTGTCACACCATAGGACATTAAGTCACACTAAAGGACAGTGTAGTGAATTTTGCTTTCGTCAACCAAGGGAGGCGGAATAGTGTAGTAATGGGTACTCACATCACAGATGACGTTATGATTCTTGGATGTGTGGTTATGAGTAAATCATGTCAGGAACAAGACCGGGATCCAGTTGCAGGTGAAAACAGGAGTTCAATATTTATTTGAAAACTGAGAATGTCCAGACAAAAGGTCAGAAGAGTAGCAACAACCGCCAGCAAATGGTCAGCCGGCCCAGCGCGGAGAACTGGCCCGCTTCAGCGGAGATGACTTTCGACCCGTGTGGCCAGATTGATAAAGCCCTCCAGGTCCCGGGGCAGATCGTGGTTAGCAATCTCATCCTGGATGTCGAAATTAAGCCCCTCCCAAAACATAGCTCGCAGCGCCCCCTCTTTCCAATCGCAGGAAGCTGCTAAAGTCTTAAATAGAATGGCATATTCAGTCAATGAGCGGCTTCACTGACGGAGCCGTGCTAGCTTGGAAGCAGCTTCATCTCCCTTAACAGAGCGATCAAAAAGTTCTGTCATCTCAGCACGAAACTCCTCAAAATCCATGCAGAAAGAGGCACCGGCGTCCCATACGGCAGTCCCCCACTCACAAGCCTTTCCTGTCAGCAGAGTAATGACGTAAGCAACCTTTAATCACTCAGTGGCATATCGTTGTGGTTGCAGCGCAAACACCAGCGAACATTGAGACAAAAACGGCCGACACATGAATTAGGATCTCCATCATACAAGGGCAGGTTGTTGGCATGTGGCTCGGGCTCACGCCTAGGGAATACTAAGTTGATAAACAGCGCAAGAGAGTCAGAGCCTCAGAACATTGAATAACGGACTGATGCAAGACAGAAAACACAAGGGCATAATAAAGGGGAGAAAATTAGGACCAAACAAGGTGCAGGTGACGGGGAAAATGAGCTAACAGGGATAACAAGAGGGGCGGGGTGGACACCACAATGACAGCGCAGCACATGGCGAGCTGTCAAAAAAAACAAACATGCTCCAGGACAACAAACCACCTGAACAACGAACACAAGACAACAAAAACCTAGAGTAAAAGAGTAATCCAGAACAGGTAAAGGTCATGGCAGGCTGTGAACAATCATGAAACTAGGAAACTTAGAAACTAGGAACAAGGAATGGCTATGCAATAATCAGTGATCTAAATGTCTTTATAAGCAGCTTTTATAGTAGATAAGGAGAACACGTGACCAAACCAACCAATGAGAACAAGACACATGCATCCAAGAAACCAATCAGAACATAACACACAGACAAGGGCAGCACATGACATGATCACATGAGGGGCAAGGGACACATGGGAAATGGAGGCAGGAAACATGGCAAGAGTCTGGGGTGGAGTGCCCTCTAATGGAGTTCATGGGCACTCCAACTGGTGATATAGCCACCTCCTTCCAGACGCTCCTAAACGAGAACAGACATGAGTCCAAGTGGGAGGCAGAGTGGAGGCGGAACACGGGGAGGGATGGAGGGCCATGCCCATGTGCAGGAGAAGGACCTGAAGACTCAGGCAGAGCCAGCAAAGCAGGGAGCCAGGGCGGAGCCGGCAAAGCAGGGAGGCAGGGAGGAGCTGAAGAGTACCAGGGCGGAGAAGAAAACCACCAGACTAGAGCTGAAGTCCACCAGGGCGGAGCAGGTTGAACTGAAGACCACCAGAGCAGAGCAGATGGGTCTGAAGATTCCCATGATTGAGCAGATGACCACCACAGCAAAGCAGCGGGTCCAAAGACCCCCACGGTGGAGCAGACAACCACCACAGCAGAGCAGACGTGTCCGAAGATCCCCTTGGTGGAGCAGACGACCACCACAGCCGAACAGACGGGTCTACAGATCCCCACAGTGGAGCAGATGACCACCAGGGTGAAGCTAATGGCGCAGGAGACCAAGGCGGATCAGGCAGAACTGGAACAGAGAGCACAGAGAGGTTAACAACAGCCTCTCTGGCCATAACAGGGCAAGCGGAGAGTTCAGAAACAGCTCTCATGGCCATAACAGGATAGTCAGAGAGTTCACAGACAGCTTCCATAGCCGTGACAGAACAGGCAGAGAGAGTTCATAGATGGCCTCCTTGGCCAAGACAGGACAGGCAGAGAGTTCATAGACAGCCTCCTTGCCTAGGACAAGACCGGCAGAGAGTTCGGAAGTGGATACCGCCAACCCAGGAGGTTCTGCAGTGGAAGGTCCCACCTCATGAGAAGCTGAAGTGAACTCATGAAGGCCTTGCTGTGGCAGCCATTTTGTGAAAGGCTCTGGACTTGAGAGTGCTGAAAACACAGGAGTGGCTACCATAATCACAGGACCTGCAGGTGGCCATGATGGGTTACGCTCCGCTGCCGCCCGTTGTTGATGGCTGATTATTCTGAAACATGGGAGTCATGAGCCAACGGAGTTGAGGATCCAAAAAAAGGCTTTATTATAAAAAGCGTGGTCGAACAGGCAGGTTGAAAACCAGCAAACAGAGTAATCTAAGGCAGAGGCAAAAGAGTAATCCAGAATAGGCAAAGGTCAGGGCAGGCAGTGAACAATCATGAAACTAGAAAACAGTCCAGGGTCAAAAACACAGTCTGAGTTTGTGTAAGATGTTGCACTACACATCGCTGTCACTAAGAATACTTGTTTCTCTGAATAGTTATAAGATGGGTGTGTTGTAGTGTACATCAGTTTAAGGTTTGAAAACAGTTATGAATGGATTTGGAGTGTCTGGAGATCCTAAGGAATTTTTATGACAGTCATAGGCCAGGCCTTAGCCATCAGTCTGTAGGTGGAGGAAGAGCAGATACTGCATTTTGACCAATGAGAAGTCCATTCCTTCCTGGGCTTGGCACCAAAGGTTTTCTTCTTGCTGTCTAAAAGGTGTCTGGCTGTTGCCCTGGCATCTTTATCTGATGGCATTTGCTTATGTTAGTCCACCAAATCCAATTAAAATGTAGCAAACCCAGCAAACTGGGCTCTGGGATGTGCTATCCACTACAACAGAAATGGTAGTTATTAAAGTATTTCTATTTAATTTTGAACATGTCAAAGGAGAAAGAAAGTTCAATTAAATACAAACAATATTAACTTGTTTTTTAAACAAAATAATTTTCTTCAACAAAATTCAGTCTTGTAGTCAATCAGTATGTTACTGAAACTCTTCTAGCCCCCCTGCTGCATGTGGCTATATGGCTACTCTGTTTAAGGCACCATTTTGATTTCTATTTACTTTTGGCATTATTGTCTTAGGATCTCCTCCCTTCTGGTGGATCGCTGTTAATTTTCGGTCTATATTTCCATGTCCTCTCTCTTCCACTGATTTCTCTCCCTCAATTCTTTCTATTTCAAAAACAAAGTACCACATTTTATACTTATTTTCATGACACTTTATAACAGTAAGTTTTCTGCAAAAACATCAGAAAATAGTTTCATTATTGTAATTATTGCATTTAAGAACACTGGGAATGATCAAAAAAAGAATAAAAAGGAGTTAAGCAAATCTTATTTAATTGTTTTAAATGCTTTTAAAAGAGACCTTGTCCTCTGCTCTGACATGTTTGTCCGGAGAACATTATCTGTCACACCAAAGGATGTTTCAGCCTATTGTGTCAGTTAATGACCTTGCTATTCCAAGCTAACCTGTCATTAGCGGTTGCATAATTTTTTTTCATGATTATGTAGTTTAACATACAATTTTTAATTGAACAATATAATTTAGGGGTCACACCAAAGGACAACAAAACACTTTTGTAATGGTTCCAAAAAAGTGAAATATTTGAACAATTTTGAGACAAAAATTTACAATGTGCACAACTCATGGGCTTGACAGGGGGCTTTAGTAACATGATCATGAATGGGTTCCTTCAAACTAATGATTTTTTTTTTTTTGGAATTCGCAGATTTAAAATCAGAATATGGTGTAACACCAGAGGACAAAAATGTATCAAGTTCCTACCCTTTTTTTTATTATTTATAAAAAAAATATATTTATTAAACCATTCTTATAGCTTTTATAATAACAGGTCCATGTAGGACAAAGAAATGATTTACTGCATTTTACATAACAACAATTTTAATTACATTCATTTTTACCTTGTAGGACAGTAAAAAAATGCCAGAGCCAGCAGCGTCTGCTGCATGAAACGGGGATGTCTGCTTTAGCTCCCTGCACAGTGGTAGTGCCCAGCGATACACTCCTAGCCTGTGGATCATTGTCTTGTCCCGTTCCAGCCATGGAGGCCTTGTATGAACTCTTGTCTCATCCTGTCACAGCTATGGAGGCCTTCAGTGAACTCTCTGCCCGTCCTGTCATGGCTAAGGAGGCCGTTGTTGAACCTGGTACTCGGGAGGAATGGAGAGAGTTTGAGAGGAGTTGGGGCTTTCAACAGAGGTGGAACAGACTGACAGGTGAGTGGTAGCGATGACTGGTTTGGGTAGTTCCTTCAGACACTCCTGGTAACATCTGGAACTCCATTTACGGATCTCTCCAGACCTCCAGTTGATAATGGGATCGTGTCTTTGGCCAATGGCGTCCCAGGACGAATCCCATCGGCTACATGGATATCTGCTCTATGAGACCAGTATGGCATTAGATGTTCTGACACTGCTTTCTGATATTCTGGCCAGCCTTTTTGTGTATACTGTTTCAGCTGTTGGCAGGTGGAATCTTCATTTTGCATTTCCTGAATGTTTCAGTTTTGGACTTGTTTGGATTTGTTGAACAATGAGATCCACAAAAACTCTGCACTCATCCTGCATGGGGGTGGAAACATCATGTTTTGGGGGTGCTTTTCTGCAAAGGGGAGGGCGAATGCACCGTATTGTGGGGAGGATGGATGGGGCCATGTATCGCAAAATTTTGGGCAACAACCTCCTTCCCTCAGTAAGAGCATTGAAGATGGGTTGTGGCTGGGTCTTCCAGTATGACAATGACCCCAAACACACAGCCAGGGCAACTAAGGAGTGGCTCCATAAGAAGCATTTCAAGATCCTGGAGTGGCCTAGCCAGTCTCCAGACCTGAACCCAATAGAAAATCTATGGAGGGAGCTGAAACTCTGTGTTGCCCAGGTTTCTGTACCAAATATAAAGTTATATTTTTCTATTGTATCAAATACTTATTTCATGCAATAAAATGGAAATTAATTATT
>NPDK01226256.1:8102-23156 GCA_013461565.1 Labeo gonius
ACACTGTCTCTCTCATTACTCTGTTATTTTTCTCAGTACATATTGTTTTCATTTCCATATATCTTACCTGCAGACGTAAAGGTGTGTTTGGGCCTCCTTTGGGAAAATATTTTATTTTCTTCATTGATGATCTAAACATGCCCATGCTGGAAACATATGGAGCACAGCCTCCCATTGAACTGCTCCGCCAGTGGATGGATCATGGAGGCTGGTATGACAGGAAACAGATAGGTGTGTTTGCAAATCTAGTATGCATCTAGTATGCAGTATTTATACTGCATATGCACTACTATTTAAAAAGTTAGCCCGCTTCCGCCACTGAATAAAAATTAAAAAAGGTAATTGTTATTTTTTTATCTTGCAATTCTGACTTTTTTCTTTAAGTCATAAGACATAAGTTTGCAATTCTGAGAAATGAAGTCAGAATTGTGTGAAATAAAATCGCAGATGGGAGTTGTAGTCATAATTTTCTCAGAATTGCGAGTTTATATCTTGCAATTCTGACTTTATGACATGAAATTATAAGTTAAGTAAGAATTGAGGTATAAACTCGCAATTCTGAGAGCATTGTTCCCCTCAGAGTTGGACTTTATAACTCATAATTGCAAGTTTATATCACGCAGTTCTGAAAAAAAGTCATAATTGTAAGTTTATATCTCAGAATTCTCACATGATTTCTCGCAATTATGATTTTATATCATGCAATTCTGAGAAAAAAAGTCAGAATTGAGAGTTTGTATTACAATTCTGACTTCTTTTCTCGCAGTTTCTCGAGTTTACATCTTGCAATTCTGACTTTATGACACGCAGTTATGAGTTAAGTAAGAATTGTGAGATATGAACTTGCAGTTCCGAGACAAGTTTATATCATGCAATTCTGAGAAAAAAAGTCAGAATTGTGAGTTTATATCTTGCAGTTCTGACTTTATAACTCGTAATTGCGAGTTTAAATTATTGCAATTCTGAAAAAAAGTCATGTTATATTAAGACAGTTTATATCTCAGAATTCTGACATTATTTCTCACAATTATGAGTTTGTATCATGTAATTCAGAGAAAAAAATCAGATTTTATTTTGTGCCGGCAACGGGCTTCCATAGAAAAGTGTTTTTTAAATGGTAATATTATTTTGCTGTAATTTACTTCATATTTTGCTCAAATAAATGGAGTCATTATGACCAAAAGAGACTTGCCAACCTCAAATTTCTGCATGATAATTTACAAAAAAACTTTGTACGAACTCTAAAAATCTAAAAAACTCTTTGTACAAACTCTAAAAATTAATCTTCTGTGTTTACCAGGCACATTCAAAAACCTTGTTGACATAAACTTCGCATGTGCCATGGGCCCTCCTGGCGGGGGCAGGAACCCCATCACTCAGCGCTTCACACGCCACTTTAACTTCCTGTCCTTCACTGAGATGGAGGACGCCAGCAAGAGGAAGATCTTCTCTACCATCCTAGGGAACTGGATGGGTAAGTGACAGTCATCATGCGGGCATCTAGATATGAATATATTTTAATGTGGGTATTCAACAGGAAACATCTGCCAGAAGCTTTGGTAGTATTTTAAATAACAGTGTTTTTTATTTTATTTTTACAGATGGAAATATGAGTAAAAAGGACCCAGGCAGTAAGCTTGATACAGGGAGAGAAACAAAAAGATAGACAGAGAGAAAGACTAAACCACTAAATGTCAAGTTTCTTTTACAAATATAAGTTATTCATGTATTTCTGGAATGAGTTAAAATTTAATGTCAACGTTGAGCTTATATTGACATACTGTATATATCATACTAAATGGATTTTCTTACACAAACTCATTTTGTATCTACGATTTTTAGAGAAGGTTCCAGAAATTAAACCGTTCAATGAGCCACTAGTGGATGCCACCATCAGGGTGTACTCCACTATTACCTCTGCTCTCCTACCCACACCTGCTAAATCTCACTATACATTCAACCTGAGGGACCTGTCAAAAGTCTTCCAGGGCATCCTGATGGCAGAAGCTGGGAAAATAGAGGTACCACCATTAAATATAAAATAAAAATAAACCTCAGTTTTTTAGATATTTCATGTTTTATCTGTTTAAATCTTCGGTGTCATTTCTGTTTGCTCAGAATAAAATACAGCTATTGCAGCTTTGGTATCATGAGAGCTGCAGGGTGTTCCAGGATCGACTGGTCAGTGATGAGGACAGGAAGTGGTTTGACCAACTCCTCCGCACTCACATACAGGAGTTTGGGTGCAAGATCGAGGAAGTTGTCCCATACCAGCCAGTCCTTTATGGGGACTTCATGTTCCCCGGTGCTGTCAAGGTGTACCGGCTAATTGAAGATAGAGAAAAGGTAAATTGGACTTACATTGTCTTGTACTGATGTTTGTAGTGCTTGCTACTTATATCATTGACACCTCAAATTGTGTGGATATTACATTTCTGAACTGATTTCAAATTTAATGTCTTTATTTTTTGGCATTTTGCTCACTTGTGCAAGTTTTTAGCAGAAAATAATTGTTTTTAAATCAAAAGGTTGTTTGAAGTTTTGTTCTGTATTCACTAATCCAGCTGGCCCATGTGATGGAGGAGTACATGGATGATTATAACCAGACCAGCACCACTAAGATGAAACTGGTGCTGTTCATGGATGCCATACAGCATGTGTGTCGTATCAGCCGTATCCTGCGCCAGCCCCTGGGGAACGCTTTGCTGTTAGGAGTTGGTGGCAGTGGACGCCAGTCCCTTACCAGGCTTGCCACACACATGTGAGAGCTGAAGAGTTATTGTGCTGAACCCTTAAAATATAATTAGCATCACTAATGAGAGTCAGTTGAGTTTATTTGATCAAAACCAGAAGTCATACTGACCCACCGAAATGAAACTGTGTTTAAACCTTAACAATTTTGACATCAACACTTTTTAATCTTGTTGATCTGCCACCCATGTAGAACTGAAAAGAATTATAATTTCATGCCTGGAACGCATATGCGAGCAACGTTCAATATTACTACCAACTATTTGAGCTCATCTAATAAACTGTGACATGTAATACAAAAACATCATTTTACAATAATTCTACACAAAGAAATCATGATTTTTTCATGTTGTTACAAAGTTACAACATATGAAAATAGTCACTAGCTAGATCTTAATACTTTTGATCATTGATTTAGAAATGTCTCTATACATGGCCACCCACAAAGAAATTATTATAGTCTGACTCCTGTCATTATATCCCAGCATCAAATTGAACATTCAGTCATACATTTGGAAACCATCCATAAATGATACACCAAATTAAAGACCCCGTCTCTTCACTGTTGAACAAAGATTTTCTGATAGTGACTGTGCTTATATTGACAGAGCTGAATATGAGTGCTTCCAGATTGAACTCTCCAAGAACTATGGCCTCATAGAGTGGAGAGAGGACATCAAGAACATCATGCTAAAGGCTGGTCTGAGGAATGTGCAAATCACCTTCCTGTTTGTAGATACACAGGTGAGATCACAGATTATAAACACTTTCACATTAGATGCTAGATTGTATGTATACTGTTCAAAAGAGACTGTAAGAATCTCTTATGCTTACTAACCCTGTTTTTATTCGATCAGAAATAAAAACAAAAAAATGTTAAATATTATTACAGTTTAATGTAACTACTACTCTGATATGTTATGTCAATTTATCTTTTCTCATAATAACGAGACGCTGTTTCATTAAAATGACACATCTCGTTAAAACAACATCTTTTCTCTTAATAATGAGATGTTTTCTCATTGAACTCATTTAAGATGAACAGATCAGATAAGATATTTCTTCTGGAATATTTCTTTATTTGAATGACTTAACGTTTGATTTAACAACAAATCGAAATACGAACAAGAAATAGAAATAGAAAGAAATGACAAACGCTTTGATTTTATTATTATTATTTTCATTTTCATTATTTCATTTTGTTTGAAAAATTATTTTTTGTTTATGGGTAAAAACAAATAAGCTTATGCTTTAAATATGTCATTTTAACGAGAAAAGATGTCATTAAAACAAGATAATTATGTTGTTTTAACAACATATCTCGTTTTTATGAGAAAATATGTAATTTTAACGAGAAAACATCTCGTTATTAATGAGATAATTGTCAGTTTAATGACATAACATTTCGTTTTTACGAGAAAAGATCTCATTTTAATGAGAAAAACTAGAAAAGATGTTGTTTTAATGAGATAATTGTTGTTTTGATGAGAAAACATCTTGTTATTACTAGAAAATACAGCGTTTTAACGAGAAAATATCTTGTTATTACTAGAAAATGTCGTTTTAATGAGATAATTGTCAGTTTAACAACATAACAAAATATTATTATGAGAAAATATGTCATTTTAACGAGAAAATATCTTGTTATTACTAGAAAAGATGTTGTTTTAATGAGATTATCAGTTTAACAACATAAAATCTTACTACGAGTAAAGATGTCGTTTTAACAAGAAAACATCTCATTATTATGAGAAAAGATGTTATTATGGCATAATTAAGTGGGAAAAATAATATGTGTGTGGCAGCAATGCGTCACTGTATTATTCCTGTGATGCAAAGCTGAATTTTCAGCAGGCATTCCTCCAGTCTTCAGTGTCACATGATCCTTTAGAAATGTTCCTATGTTCCTAAAAGATTTATCTGTAAGCAAATCACCTTGACACTATTGGCAAACACACAACAACTTGCTGTCCAAGTCTTCAACACATTTCTTCTGTCTTACCTGCTGGTTTTCAGATTAAGAGCGAATCTTTCCTGGAGGATGTGAATAACATCCTGAACTCTGGCGACGTGCCCAATCTTTATACTTCAGAGGAGCAGGAGCGTATCCTGACTGCCATGAAACCTGTGGTTCAAGACATGGGCCAGCAGCCCACAAAGGCTAATCTCATGGCAGCCTACATTAAGAGAGTCCGCAGGAACATCCACACTGTTCTCTGCATGAGGTTTAACTTCGTATTAATACATCTGTTGATATTTCAGTGCTACAAATACAGTCTTGCATGCAAAAATTCTATTTTTGTCTGTGGTTTCATTTGTTAGAAAGCTATCCCATAATGTTTAAGCTTGAAATGTACAGTAGACAGTTGGAAACTGTCTCAAGATCTGTGTTCTCTGTCTCCATCTACAGTCCAGTAGGGGAGGTGTTTCGGGCTCGCCTCAGGCAGTTCCCCTCACTTGTCAACTGCTGCACCATTGATTGGTTCAGTGCATGGCCACAGGAGGCACTACAGTCTGTAGCAACATCTTTCCTCAATGAGCTTCCAGAACTGGAAGCCAGCCCTACTGCCATCCAAAGCCTGGTTAGTAAAAGTGTGTGATTTATCAGTGAAAATTGTAAAACTGATGTGTTGTCTCTTTGTACAGGCACTGATGTGTGTTGAGATCCATCAAATGGTGTCCCGAAAGTGTGAGCAGTACCTGGCTGAACTTTCCCGCTACAACTACGTCACTCCTAAGAGTTACTTGGAGCTCCTTAGCATCTTCTCATCTCTGATTGGCCAGAAGAAGCAGGAGCTACACAGCGCTCGACAGAGAATGAAAACTGGCTTGGACAAGGTGATTTGGAAAACATCTTCTTCATACACATTCTACAGTATCTACAAAAGTGTTTATGATTGTTTATGTGTATGTGTGTAGTTGCTGAGTACAGCAGAGGATGTGAGCAAGATGCAGGAAGAGTTGGAGATGATGAGGCCTCAGCTGGAGGAAGCAGCCAAGGACACTGTCATCACAATGGAGAAAATAAAAGTGAATAAATAGATTTAGGAATACAAACATGAATGAATAAAATTTCATGTTACTTTTTGTCGCCTGAGATATATGTGTGACTGTGTGTGTAGGAAGACACAGTGGTAGCTGAGGAGACCCGTGTAGCGGTGCAGGCTGAGGAAGCTAAAGCCACCGAAAAGGCTCGTGTGGCACAGGCCATCGCTGATGATGCTCAGAAAGATCTGAATGAAGCACTTCCTGCCTTGGACGCCGCCCTCGCTAGCCTGAAATCGCTGAAAAAGAATGATGTCGTTGAGGTGCATACATCATATTTTCTGTTAACATCTGTCACCATAATGTTCAGCTCGCAAGGAAAGGTGTGTGTGTGTTTGATACATCCTGTAGGTGCGGGCTATGCAGAGGCCTCCTCAAGGAGTGAAGCTGGTTATAGAAGCCGTCTGTATCCTGAAGGGTATCAAACCCAAGAAAGTTGCAGGAGAGAAGCTCGGAGAGAAGGTTGATGACTACTGGGATGCAGGAAAAGGCCTTCTGCAGGATCCAGGAAAGTTTCTGGATAGTCTGTTCAAGTATGACAAGGTAAAATGTTAACATTTTTATGCTGACATTAGAATTGTTATTTTCCATTGTGTTTTAGTGCCACATAAAAAAAAACTGAAATTATGATATTAAAGTCGTAATATTTCAAAAATCAAAACAAAATTACGAGAATAATGTCGAAATATTATGATAATAAAGTCAAAATACTACGAGAATAAAGTTGAAATATTAAGAGAATAAAGTCTAAATATTTATTATTCTCAAAATATTACTTTATTCTCATAGTATTTAGACTTTACTTTCATAATATTTTGACTTTATTCTTGTAATTTCGACTTTATTCTCATAGTATTTCAACTTTATTCTCATAATTTCAACTTTATTCTCGAAATATTTCAACTTTATTCTCGTAGTATTTTGACTTTACTTTCATAATATTTTGACTTTATTCTCATAATTTCAACTTTATTCTCGAAATATTTCAACTTTATTCTCATAGTATTTTGACTACTTTCATAATATTTTGACTTTAGTCTCATAATTTCAACTTTATTCTCGAAATATTTTGACTTTATTTTCGTAGTATTTTTACTTTATTCTCAGAATTTCGACTTTATTTTTGAAATATTACAACTTTATTCTCGTAGTAATTCGACTTTACTCTCGCAATATTTCAACTTTATTTTTGTAATTTCAACTTTATTCTCAAAATATGACTTTAATCTCATAAACTAAAACACTGTCATATTAATTGAAACATTTAAGCCTGAAATGTATAATTTCCATCGCTCTTGTCTTTTATCCCACAGGACAACATTCCAGATGCAGTGATCAAACAAGTTCAGCCTTACATTGACAACCCAGAGTTCCAGCCTGACTCAATCGCCAAGGTTTCCAAAGCTTGTACTTCCATCTGTCAGTGGGTGCGAGCAATGCATGTGTACCATTTTGTGGCCAGAGCTGTAGAGCCCAAACGGGTAGGAGCCTGATTCCTTTCTGCTAAATCCATTATTTAGCTTAAATGTGCATGCTTGAGTTGTGTATTTGTTTTTATGTGTCTGACTCATTTTAAGAACTTTTCTGCCTAAAGCTGTTCAATATAATACTTATAATGTTAAAGCTGTTGTGAACAGATCAAAACTGAGGCTAATATTAATAAATTAATGTCTTTCTATATGTATGTGAGCAGCAAGCCTTGCAGGAAGCTCAGGAAGATCTGGATGTAACACAGCGCATTCTGGATGATGCTAAGGACAAACTAGCAGCTGTAGAGGAGGGCATTGCCACCCTGCAGGCTAAGTATCATGAATGCCTAAGCAAGAGAGATGAGCTTGATGCCAAATGTCAGCTGTGTGAGATCAGATTGATCCGTGCAGATAAGGTAAGTAGAGGAAAACTGTCTGAATTGTTTAATTTCACTGCAACAGTGGCCAGTCAACCTTCTTATACCTGATTTGTATCAGTTTGATATACACTACCAGTCAAAAGATTTTTAATGTTTTTTTAAAGAATTCTCTTTTGCTCACCAAACCTCCCTTTATTTTATCCAAAATACAGCAAAAGCAGTAATATTGTGAAATATATTTACTATTTAAAATAACCGTTCATTTTTGAATATATTTTAAAATGTAATTTATTCCTGTGATCAAAGCTACATTTTCAGCAAACTCCAGTCTTCAGTGTCAACTGATTTGCTGTTAAACAAACATTTATTTTTTTTATTGTCAATTATTATCAATATTTAAAACAGTTGAGTAAATTTGTTTAGGATTCTTTGATGAATACAAAGATCCAAATTTAGCAAGGATTCTTTAAATTGATGATAAAGGCATATATAATATTACAAATTATTTCTGTATCAGATAAATGCTATTCTGTTTAGCAAAGAAACCTGAAAAAAAATCTGCACAGCTGTTTTCAACAATAATAATCATGTGACTGGTGCTAAAAATTCAGCTTTCAAATCACAGGAATAAATTACATTTTAAGATGTATTCAAATAGAAAGTAGTTAGTTTAAACAGTAAAAAGATTTTAACTTTTTTACTTTTAACTTTTACTGTTTTTGCTGTACGTTGGATCAAATAAATGCAGGTTTGGTGAGTAGAAGAGTCTTTTTTCTTTAAACTAAAAATAAAAAAAAAACGTTTGACTGGTAGTGTATATGACTAGTGATTTTACTCTATCATTTACTATACTATACTCGAGTTTATACTGAGCACATAGAGGTTCAGACACGGGATGTTGTGTGTGGCAGTTGATTGGTGGTCTGGCTGATGAGAAGGTGCGTTGGAGAGAGACAGTTCAGCAGCTGGAGTACATGGTGAATAACGTGGCAGGAGATGTGCTACTCGCTGCAGGATACGTAGCTTACCTCGGACCCTTCACTGTGAGTGTGTAGGAGTGTGGCAGGGAAAACACACGTTGGATAGAATGATGTTTGTATATTTATATATAGTTAATTATGAGGGTGGTTGTTTACAAATCCTGTTCAAAACCAGGTAAAAATTCACTCTAAAATCAAAAGAAATGAATAGGAATTATATTTTTCTTTTTTTTAACATTAAATTCTTGACAAATGTGACCCTGGACCACAAAACCAGTCATAAGTAGCATGCTTATACAGCAATTGCCAAAAATACATTGTATGGGTCAAAATGATTGATTTTATGCCAAAAATGATTAGGATATTAAGTAAAGATCATGTTCCATGAAGATATTTTGTAAATTTCCTACCCTGAATATATCAAAACTTAATTTTTGATTAGTAATATGCATTGCTAAGAACTTCATTCATTTATCAAAACTTATTTTTTGATTGGTAATATGCATTGCTAAGAACTTTATTTGGACATATCAAAACTTAATTTTTGATTAGTTATATGCATTGCTAAGACTTTCATTTGGACCTCAAAACTTAATTTTTGATTAGTAATATGCAATGTTAAGAACTTAATTTGGACAACTTACTTAATTTCTGATTAGTAATATACATTAAGAACTTCATTTGCACAACTTTAAAGATAAAGATCATGTTCCATGAAGATATTTTGTAAATTTCCTACCGTAAATATATCAAATAAATTTTTGATTAGTAATATGCATTGCTAAGAACTTCATTTGGACAACTTTAAAGTTAATTTGGACAACTTTAAAAGTGATTTTCTCAGTATTTATATTTTTGGACCCTCAGATTCCAGATATTCAAATAGTTTTATCTCTGCCAAATATGTCCTGTCATAACAAACCACACATCAGTGGAAAGCTTATTTATTCAGCTTTCAGATCTGAAACGAATGTCTCATGTAATGATCCTTCTGACTGGTTTGGTGATCCAGGGTCATGAATAAGCACATTTTCCTGATGTAAATATGATTTCTGCAGGGAGAATATCGTTTAGCAATGGCTGAGGAGTGGCTCAGGGGTTTTAAAGAACTGGCAGTCCCTCACACAGAACGGCCCAACCTAATCAGCACACTGGGAGACAAAGTCAAAATCCGCTCTTGGCAGGTTAGAGACCAACACATGACATGTTTATGTAAATATGCTAATTATTAACATTTTAAGTGTATTTATGTGTGTAATTTTTTTGTGAAGATTGCAGGGCTGCCCAAGGATAGTCTTTCTGTGGAGAACGGAGTAATCACACAATACTCTCAGCGATGGCCTCTGTTTATCGATCCGCAGGGACAGGCCAACAAGTGGATTAAAAACATGGTAAGAATTATACAGAATTATACGAAAACATTTTATCTTACATAACAAAAAAGTGTCCAAAAGTGTTGGGTTAATAATTTTTATTATGTTTTTAAAAGACATAAAAAAGTATGCTCACCAAGGCTGCTATAATTGATCAAAAATTACAGAAAACAGTAGTGTTGTGGAAATATTATTATAATTTCAAATAACTATTCTCTGTTTTTAATAGATTTTAAAATGTAATTTATTCTTATGGTGGCAAAGCTGAATTTTCAGCATCATTACTCCAGTAAACATTCTAATTTATTAATATATGTGATAAAAAAAAACAAAAAACATTTTGCTGCTTTATGCTATTTTGGAAACTGATAAGTTATTTAACACAGTGACAATATAAATGTCTTTCCTGTCCTTTTTGATCGGGTTAATGTATCGTTTCCTTGTGTATACTAATTTCTTCAAAAAAATGTCCCCTAACTTTTGAAAAGTATTGTGCGTATTGCACTGCTTAATTTACCCCAATGTAATTTTGTTTCTGTCTTTTCTCATGGACTTTTGTTTTTGTTCTGTTTCCGCAGGAGCGTGATAATACATTAGCCGTGATGAAGCTGAGTGATCGAGACTTCCTGCGCAGTTTAGAAAATGCTATCCGCTTTGGAAAGCCTTGCTTGCTGGAGAATGTCGGGGAGGAGCTAGACCCTGCATTGGACCCTGTGCTCCTACGACAGGTACACATCACTCTTCTGTGTAAATAGATTATAAAATAAGGCTTAAAATGAGCCATCACATGAATATGAACATTCTAAGACTAGATCTATTTTTAAAGTGTTTTTAAAATGCCTGTAGTTTAAATCTGACTTTCTTGAGTGTATTCTCTTCAGACTTATACCCATGAAGGCAACACAGTTCTAAAGCTCGGAGACACTGTCATTCACTATCATGACGACTTCAAGATGTACATCACCACTAAGCTGCCCAACCCACATTACTCACCAGAGATCTCTACTAAAGTGACTCTCATTAACTTCACACTCTCACCCAGGTATTGCTTTTAAAGGAAACCCCGGGTGTTAAGACTTGTATGGCTTAATATAATGTAAATTATGTATCTTACTGAAATATGTGTTAGAAAACCCATGAAAGATTTACTGTATTTAAAAAATCCACATTGTTTTATACACATTTTGGACTATGGGGGCGCCATTATTTTGAAGACATGAAATGGTTGCACTCGGTGAGCTACCACGGCACAACTCGTAAAATAAAATACCGATACAATGACCACAGCTACTGAAAGAGCTTACAGTTGGCGATGAATTAGCGTAGGTTTAAACCAAATGCCATACCATTGATTTTCCTCACAAGGAGTCAGAATGCCCCTGATTATTGAGTGAAGTCTACGCTGAGAAATTCCTTCAAAAGTGACAAACGTCACATGTTTACATCCTGCCAGGATGGCATCTAGCGTTTCTTGTCTTTGCCATTTGTAAGCTCTTTCAGTAGCTGTGGTCGACTAAAAGCCTCAAAGGCATCAGGGCTAAAGCGGAGAGAACAAAGATCCGGGTCTCTAGGAAGTTTTATTTGTTCATAGGTATCCTCCCATTCTTTTTGACCTCTTCTATTCACTAGTAAAGACTTACATTGCTTCTCTTGTTGCCCTTTGACTGAAAATTACAACCAAACACTGCACAAATGGCATTGTATCAGTATTTTATTTGCGTTAATGTCATTTACATTATATTAAGCCATACAAGCCTCAATACCTGGTGTTCCCTTTAAATTTATTTAGACAAAAACATAACGAAAGCTTTTAGGTTGTGACATGGATTCTGAATTTCATGTGTTGGGTGTCTGTGCACATTCATATAGTGGACTAGAGGATCAGCTACTAGGGTGTCTCGTAGCTGAAGAGCGACCTGATCTAGAAAGGGCGAAGAACCAACTCATTGTGAGTAATGCACAAATGAAACAAGAGTTAAAGGAGATAGAAGATCAGATACTATTCCGACTGAGCTCTTCAGAGGGAAACCCTGTCGATGACGAGGAACTGATAAGAGTGCTTGCGGCCTCCAAAGTCAAAGCTGAAGAAATTCAGGTATGACTAAAAGGAATGCTTGTATCTACCTCTCTAGATGAGCTAATATTTTAGCATCTGTTGTTGAAATCTACTATCAAATTTTAGGCTAAAGTGACTGCAGCTGAGGCGACTGAGAGGGACATTGACGCCACACGTCTGGAATACGTCCCAGTGGCTGTCAGAGCACAGATTCTCTTCTTCTGTGTGTCAGATCTGTCAAATGTGGACCCAATGTACCAGTACTCTCTGGAGTGGTTCCTGGGGATCTTTATGAGTGGCATTGCCAACTCAAAGCAAGCAGGTGAACACACGTCCTTCTGTTAGTGACCTTCTACACTGAAGAACCTGCAAATGTTTTTTAGACTAGTGGTTATCAACCTTTTTGACTTAAAGGTCATTGTACATTGCTCACAACAATATTCAAAGGCCACAACATTTTTTCAGTTGTTTGCGATTTAATGGATAAAGATAAATAAGGATAAAGTTTTATAAAATGTATATTTCCCCTGACAATTTCTCTCAATTTTTGAGCTTGGTATAACTAGAAAAATGTATATTCCATTAAAAGAAAATGCCCATGGGGTTATTTTTATTCTTTCCAGTATTATAAATTTAAATGAATTTGTTCATTTTGAAATATAGCTATACAATATAAGATCACTTTTTATCAGTTTAACACATTCTTGCTGAATAAAAGTAGTCATTTTTTTCAAAGAAGGAAAGAAAGAAAAAAACCCAAACTTTGAACAGTAGTGTATATTATTACAAAGGATTTCAATTTTAAATAAATGCTGTTCTTTTTAACGTTCTATTCATGATAAATCCAGATTTTAAAAAAAGTATTAAACAACACAGCTGTTTCCAACATTGATAATAATTCAGCAAATTAGAATGTTTTTGAAGAATCATATGACACTTAATACTGAAGTAATGAGGCTGAAAATTCAGCTTTGCATCACAGGAATAAATTCTATTTTAAAGTGTAGTAAAATAGAAAACCACTATTTTAAATTGGAATAATATTTCACAATATTACAGTTTTTTTCTGTATTGTTAATCAAATTAACGCAGCCTTGATGAGCAGAAAAGTCTTCTTTTAAACATTAAAAATCTTACTGACTCCAAAATCGTGAGCGCCAGTGTATATCCGGGTTTACCAAGACAGTGGGAAGCACAGTTTTAGACATGATCTTATAGACATTTACAGTATTAATTAATAAACAATATAAATTCTGATTAACTTACTATCCTGGCTTATTTCCCCACAGATAAAGTGAAGGAGCGCATTTTCAACATTAATGAGTTCTTCACCTTCAGCTTGTACAGTAACGTCTGTCGCAGCCTTTTTGAGAAACACAAGCTGATGTTTGCCTTCCTCCTTTGTGCCAGAATCCTGATGAATGACAGCAAGATTGATATGGTTAGTTTGACAAAAAAACTTTTTATTCATTATCTCATTCTCTTTCTTTCCATCCAGCAAATATTTACAGCAAATGCTAATCGGAGATTATCATGCAAGGACATTTTTAAAAAAGTTAATTAGTTTAAGTTTAAGTTCTGTCTCAGTTTCTTATGATCTTTATCACTCAAGCTGCTATTCATCTTTATTCCACTATAAATACAGCTTTATTTGACTGTGTTGTGATAAAAGCAAATGAACAGTCAACACTGTGTTGTCATATCATTCTTTATGCTTGTAGTAATGAAAAAATTATAACGTGTGTGTATCTGTGTCAGGCTGAGTGGCGATACTTATTATCAGGTGGCCGGCCCCAGGATCAGGCTCCAAATCCTGCTCCAAACTGGCTGTCCATGAGAGCCTGGCAGGACATACTGGCACTGAGTTCCCTGCCCACCTTTAGTAACCTGCCAGAGAGCTTTTCCAAGCATGAATCCGCATTCAAAAGTATATTCGACAGCAGCCAGCCACACAGGTAGCCATAAAAACCTTTGTTGGCCTTGTTAGAGTTTGTAAATGGTACTATTATTGTGCATGCATAACCATATGTATGTGAACAGGGAGCTTCTTCCTGGCGAGTGGGACAATGGTTTAGACTCATTTCAGAAACTGCTGGTTCTGCGCTGTCTGAGAGCCGACCGGCTCACTCACGGCCTGCAGGACTTTGTGGCTTCACAGCTGGGTCAGAACTTCATCGAGCCACAGGTACCCACGCATATGCTCTAAATCCACCTTTTTCTTCCCGTAAGAGTAGGCGCGGTAATTTGTAAATTTTATATATCTGGCTTCTGGTCTCATTCGCATCCAGCTATTTTTAGCTGTACAAAACAGTTAATTTTGCTGCTTGATATTGCAAATTGGTGTGTCTTACCATATTATTTTAATGTATTATTCTTTATTATAAGCACACTGGTTTGTAGTGTAGTTTTATTGTTTACTGCACATTGTTATTCTCGTTATGTCCCTGTGGGGGAAAAAAGAGCACCGTTTATGTGAGAACTTTGCATTTGAATGTTAAAAAACCAGAAGTTAATTTTAATTCACCCTTTAGCAGGTATTTGCATATTTTGAGTCATGCTAATCATTTTTTTCTGTGTGACTCACTGTTTTTGGTAATGATTTCTCATAATCTCTTTCTCATTCCACCATATTTCTTTTGTCTCTCAGACATCAGACCTGTCTGTGGTGTTTAAAGATTCATCTCCCTCCACCCCTCTCATTTTTGTACTTTCTCCTGGTACCGACCCCGCTGCTGACCTCTATAAGTTTGCAGAGGTCATGAAGTTTTCAAAGAAAATGAGTGCCATCTCTCTTGGCCAAGGACAGGTGAGAACACAAAACAGAAACTGGTACCATAAATGTAGAGTCAAACTAAGCTGTCTCTGCAAAAAACAAAACAAAAAACCCAACAACCCACAATTTAGTGTAGGAATAGTTCACTCAAAGTAAAAAATTATGCCATAATTTTTCACCCTCAAGCCATCCTAGGTGTATATGACTTTCTTCTTTCAGACAAATAC
>NPDK01226550.1:0-14468 GCA_013461565.1 Labeo gonius
TTTTCCACACTAATCTATGGCAAAGTGCCACCACAAAACAAAGACTGCGTTTATAAAATTTTATAACACAATGTTCGACCTGCTGAAGAATTTGATATTGGATATTACAATATATATTATATGGCACCTTCACATATTTTTAAGGAGAAATCAAAGCTATAGAATGTAAGTCCTTGCACTGCCAAGAAAAAAATCCAGTCTGTTTCTTGCAGTCTGTATTTTGTTATTCAGTATTTTTCTTAAAGCAGACATTGCAGAAAATATGACTCAAAACAGTTATATGAAACTTACATCATTTTATGATCTTTATTTGGCTCACATTTAGTTCTGGGCATTTTGACCAAAAATCTGTATCACATGTTTTTTTGTTTTGCTTTGTTTTTTGGATTCTGGTGGTTTGATGGCTTATGTTTTTTTCCCTGACTGTGTCTTAATATTGATCAGAATGCATGAAACAGTTGCAGAACCATTGCATTTAAATAACACTTCAAACGAACATATACGAACACATATAGCAACATATAGCATAAGCAGTTTTTGATGTAAATTAAATTATATAATTACAAAATTTAAAGCAAAAATAAAATTGCCTGATCTTAGCTTTGTGATACTATGTAACATTAAACAAATCTGAATGGAACAACAGCAGACCGACTGAATGAGAATGCAAATCAACTCTCCAACAGCAGGTGGCGCTTCTGGAACAGCAGCAATACAGCGTTTTCTTAGTTATTGCTGTAAACAAAGCAGTGCTGAAGTTTTAAATACTACTTTAATATGCATTATATGGAGGTAAAATGAAAAGAAATACCATCTAAACTTTTCTGAAGGCAGTTCCTCTCAGAGATATAATCATATGAACCCTTTATCCGCAATTCAGTATTTTGAATTTTCTTCCTATATTTTGCACATTGTGAACAGTGAGCTTGATTTGCCTCCTAACTTATTAGCTAATGTATTTTCTCCTGGGTTTAATATATGCAGTTCAATTCTACATATGCGTGTAGGTTTACATACGTGCAGAACGGCGCCAATCACAGTAAATGTTGCTACACAAATCATTTACATGTGTGGAGCATCTCAAACTCCATTTCTGCATATTGCTGTTTGGGTGTATTATAATATTCATCTTGGAACGCAACGTGCAACGTGCTACTTTATCAGATTTGTAAGGTCAATAATTTATAGAAAAAACAGGAAAATGCATCATTATCTTTCTCAGTATGCTAACTTCATCACGATTAATATAAGTTTAAATATTTAAACCCTCACTTTTACTCATTTTGATGTCCACATATTCAAGAAATTATAGTAGTTGTAGCAACATTTGAATTAAATGTTGTTGTGTCAATATTAAACTCAAATTAGTGATAAACTCAATAAAGTCTACAAATCGTCAGGCGGTTGGTGCCCTCTGCAGTCATTTGTTATAATGCGTACTTTACTTTAGCTATATTGTTTATAATAAATTATGTGTAACAGTTTTGTTCAGTAAAACCATGTGATTACTTGCTTTTGATACTTTATTTTCACTAATTATTATTGCCTCATTGCTATATGTATTTTAAGTCATTTTCATAACTATTGTTCTCTTAGGTCTATTTTTATTACTACAAAAAAAAAAATAGTTATAATTACCTGATTATTCGATTAATCGTCATAATTAACAGACTACTCAATTATAAAAATAATCTTTACTGACAGCCCTACTTACATCATTAACATTTTTTTTTCTGTTTTAACCATAAGAATAACAAAATGTGGTGAGGTTCATTTTTAAGTAAAAAAGAAAACATGCCAAATGAGTAAGAAAAGTAAAATTAAAGCAAAATATATAATCTGAAAACATCTTAATATATCACACAATGATGATTCTCAAGTAAATTTATCTTAATATTAAATAGAAATATAGATATTTTTGTACAATAGAAATTGAAAAAAAATAAAAATAATAATAATTCCAGAAAATCAACTGCTCATATTTTTTCAATACTTTAGCTGCCTGATTAACTTCACTACATATGCATTTCAGTCATCAAATTACATTTTAGTTACTCTCATTTCTAATGTTCCATTTCTGGTTTAAGATTCCAAATGTCCAATGTAAAAACAGTTTTACAATGTCACAGCATGATAACTGAAGTACACCCTCACATTAGAACACTCTCTCCCAAAGGCACACCTACACATGCTCACATGCACAGCAACACGCTGACAGGGATGGCACAGTGACAAGCCCCTCAAGAGACACTGGTGGCACGCAGTCTGAAAACATCACACTGACCTTAATATAAGGATGATAACCTTGCTAACAAGACCAGCATACCGGTCTTGTGCATATGTTGCATTTTGGATACTGAAGTGCTGGTAAAAAGCAATTCACCAGCACCAAACCAGCAAGAACCAGCTTGAAATTCATCAGGGAAAAAGGACCAAATCCTTCGAAGAATCCACATATGAAATCATCACATCAAAGCAAAATTGTAATTAAAGTTATAAATGGTGTAAATATTTCATAAAGTCTGTCAAGAACGTCAATGTGAGCTTTGAAGTTATTATTAATAAATATTGTGCTCACAAGTGTTAAAAAAAAACAGACTTAACACAGTACCCATTGGATAAACTGACTCAAGGGCATGCAGCAAACACAACGTAGTTTGCGTTGAAAGAAATGAGGCTAATTAGCAGAGAAGGTGGTGAAACGAGATTGAGAAAAGGAGTGAATAAAATAAGGAATTAGAGGAGACCGGGATAATTGGAGGGTGGGGAGAGGAGGGGGCTTTTCCCATAGGCACAGTCATGCAGAGGTGCTCACTTTTGTTTACTCATGTCTGCCATAGACATCTGTTCACTCAGTGCCGCCTCTCCTGCAAGTCAATGTCACGGAGAGAGCAGTACAAAACGCTCCTGAATTATTAACCAATGCCACGCTCACCAAGATGCTCTTCAAACCACTGAGTTTAGTGGGGATTCGGATCATTTCTATTCTCATTCGTACATGTACTGAAGGGTAAAGCCTCTGCATAGTAAGGGAGTATGTGATTTTTTGGAGTCAATGATCTGATCGTCTCGTTCTATCGCTGTTTCCTATCCAGTCATTGTTCAAGGTACTGTGCAACTAGGCAAAAATTCAACAAAGACAACTACAGGTAAATCACACGTAGCTCTTGTTTTTGTTACACGAAACACTGGACTTCAGTGTTCTTTCATCTTCATACGTACATTACTGATGGGTCTGTGATTGACTTACTAGTGCAAACCCAATTATCAAATCACAAAGTGAGCCTCAGATATCAGATTGGAATCCCCTGGATGACAAATCTGACCTACAGTGGTATGAAAAAGTATTTCATGATATTCCCCTTTGGAGAACTATTGTTATGGATGGCATGACAATGGAGTAGGTGATCTTTACAAAAATGGCAGGGTCAAACACCAGCTAACAACAATGTCACAGGACAAGACGAAAGAGTAATTCAATAAACAGGCGATGGTCATGGCAGGCAGCAAACGATCAGACATCAGGGTACAATCCAAAGTCAAAAAACACAAAGACAAGGCAAGGAAGCATGGAAATGCTTAGAAATGTCTGCTAGCAGCTAAACAAGACTTAACAAAGAGTGGGTAAGCTTAAATATGGTGCGTTCAAGTCATGTCAGATAGATCGTATTCACAAGTTGCACATGAATGTCACCACAAAGTCGTTATTACGAGTGGGAAACTCAAAATTTTCTTCAAAAAAACAACAACAACAACAACAACAACAACAACAAAAAACATTTAATACTGCACAAAGTGAACCTGAGTAAAGACACATGCATTATTTTAGGCACACTGTCTCATTTAGTGCATTTTTTTTATCTTACTCTTTAATTAAAAAATACTTAAAAATACTAAACCTAAAAAGCAAAAAAGGTGCTTAAGACTTTTTATTTCACATTTTAGACTTTTTCCTCACAATTCTGAGTTATCAGCTTACAACTCCGAGAAGAAAACATGGAATTGAGATTTACATTTGCAATTGTAAGAAAATAGTCAGACTTATGAGTTAAAAAAAAGTCACAATTATTATTTTTTTTAACCGTGGCAGGAAGAAAAAACAAGAAAAATAAATAAATAAATAAATAATACTGCCTCCAAGCTTTTGAATGGTATAGTGCATAATATCACCATGTTTTATTTTAGATAAATGGTGATCTTTGGATCTTTCTATTCATCACAGAATCCTGAAAAAAGTACTCAAATGTTTTAAATATTGCTAATCATAATAATCAGCACATTAGAATGATTTCTGAAGGATCATGCGTCCCTAAGAAACTGATGATGCTGAAAATTTAGCTTTGATCACAGGAATAAATTTCATTTTAAAAAACATTCAAATACAAATCAGTTATTTTAAATACTAAACATATTTCACAATATTACTGCCTTTGCTGTATTTTGTATATTTGGATTAAATAAATGCAGGCTTTGTGAGCAGAAGAGAAAAACTTTCAACTAGTAGTGTAAACTCTCTAAATAAATTCTGTGAAAAAACACAGAATTGTGAAATACAAGCCCCTTGCACACAGTAATACCAGTAAATTGCCATACATTTACTGGAATGACTTCACTGGTAAATACGAAAATGTGCTGTTCTCACAGATAATGTTGTTCTGTCATTTTACCAGTAAAGCACCATTCACACATCAGTTTTAAAATACCATTATTAACCAGAAATGCTCTCTAAACAGCCACGCCTCCCGGGGTTATGTTTGTAAACATGTATGCAGCCAGTGTTTTGTTGATGTTTTCATTTTAGCGTTCACAAAAGCAGACATCGTATTAGATGACATCAAACCGAACTACACAGCAAAGAGTAAATGCATCATCTGTGTCAGAATATCATGGTTGGCCCAGAGTAGACGTCTTACATCAGCACATTCATACGTGCTCATATTGGTAATCAACGCACATTACCCATAATACAACTTCTCATACCAATAAATTGGCAGAACAAATTTACTGGTGTTTTTGAAAATGTCCTTTTTACACACGATCTCGGAACGAACGGTAGTATACTGGTAATTTACCAGTAAAGACTGTATGTGTGAAAGGGACTATAATTTCAGATTGTGAAACTATAAACTGGGAAGTAACTGTGAGAAAAAGTATAAATTGTGAGATACAAAGTCGCAATTACCTTTTTATTTTTCATCTTGTGGCAAAACTGAGTTTCCATATAAATTGAATCTAGTTCTTGGCAGAACTGTTTAACTCTGTCAGACTGCTTAGTGTTCAACTACACTCATCAGGTCCTTCCGCATCGTCTCTATTAAATTCAAGTCAGCACTTTCACTAGGCCACTCCAAAGTGTTCATTTTGATTCTTCTGAACATTTCAGACGTGGACCAGATTCTGTGTTTCGGATCATTGTCCTGCTGCATCACGCAATTAGGCTTCAGCTCATGCACAGATGGTCGGACAATCTCTTTAAGAAGTGTCTGGAATGCTGCAGGTCCACCAGGTCATACAGTAGCAAAACATACCTATACCATCACTCTGCTGCAGTACGACATTGTTACAGTAGAATCGTGTACTCATTTTACACCAGAACTGTATCTCCAAAAAAGTTAATAAAGTCTAATACTGGTAATTATAATAATGAATTAGAAACTTTGTTCCTTTGTTGTTTTTTCTTTGTTGTTTAATATAAAATTGTATTACTGGGGTAATTCTGATTGATGACATTACAAAATACAAGTGAGGAAAAAAGATTTCAGCAGTTATCAATACAATAGAGAACTGTGTGTGTGTCTGCATTAAAAGCTGTAAGGGATCGAGGCGAGAACAGACGTTGCTATGGAAACCTCAAGAAAAGGAAATGTGCTGGCTATGCAGTAAATTTCACATGAGGTTAAAATCTAGATTTGCTATTAATCTACAAAATATTATATTAATCATAAAATGATTTGATTTTTTTAAAAAGAAATTCATTTAAAGCACTTCAATGTATTGTGTATGTTTTTTTTTTTTTAATAATTAGGACAGTTAAAAGATTGTGATTAATAGACACAAGTACGTCACAGTATCACACTAGTTTATTTTTTAACCCAGTGCTATAATAATTTGAGTTCTGGGCTGTACTCCAACATCCACCTACTGCAACCTGTGTGACTCCTGCTAGCGCACCACAGAACATGTCATGAGATTTGGGTCAGATCCATTTAGTGAGTCAGCACCTTTTACTTCAACACTGGGAGTACAGCAGGAGCCGGAAATTTAGTGAAATATTTTTCTCTCTGAAAAATGACATCCGACAGAAACGCAACATGCTTATATAAGGTTTAATACAAAATTTCAAACTCTAACTAATTAAATAGATTCTGGGGTATGTTCAGTTTGGTCTCAGGTGAACGTATGGACGACAGAGAGAATATATACTTTTTAGTTTTTCAAAACATTCTGGGACATTCTCCTGAGCTCCGAGTGGACAAAACAGTGGACAAATTGTGGATAGTGGCACAGCACACTTTCTTATTTGAAACTGTCTCCTAATCTAATTAAGACTAAGATTAAGATTTCCTGACTGATGCTAAATGAGCTCTGGCAGGTCGCCCAGGTATTCAACTGCTCTGTATTCAAGGCTATGCCAAATGTTACCATTTGTACACTATAAATAATGACTGTATAGATTTTTTACAACTTATGCTTGTAATTTTTAAGTAAGTAATGCTATCATATTGAAATAAATAAATGTGATATAGTACACTGAACAAATTCTTATCAATTTTATAATTCTGCAAAATTGGAAGCGACACATCTCCATTTTAAATATCATATCCTAATACAATAAACCCTCTGCCAGAATGACTAGGTGGTCGCTAGGTTAAATGATAAAGAGTGTTTATGACATTTATCAGTTTTTAGAGATGATTTTAGTGTTTTGCCATAAAAATACACGGCATATCACCAACACTCATTAGTATATTATTAGTGTGTGTGTACATATACCCAATCCTGGTTAATTTTTCACCCTATTGTGCCACTTAAGGCAATGTATAAAAACAAGGTACAGATCCGGCCCATTCTGTACTGAAACAAAACACAGTATGAGACCTATGGGAGAGACACACATGCACATTACGTCTCTCTTTCTCGCTGTTGCCTCCTGGTCATGATTGCTTCTCTGTAAGGAGATTAAGATGGCATGCGTCAATCCAGGATTTGGAGAGAAAGAGACAAATGCAAACTCGTCCTGTCCAGTGGACAACACTGCAGATACAGACACATCCTCAATGACCTGCAACTACAAAGCAAAAATTCTGAAATAATTTTTTTTTGTTTTCCCGGCAGACGAACATTATTGCTTTTCAATTGTTCTAATCAATCTTGTTTTCTAGCAAAAATATCTAATCATGCATAAGATGACAAGCAAAATTAAATTAGACATTGAGAACTGGTTTCTTTTAAAAAAACAATCATCTTTAATCTCTAAAGTTTACTTTTTTCATTCCTCCTTGTGTTTTGTTACATTTTTAACCAATTGTGGTATGAATAATAAAAGTAATTGAACACGAACTTTGAAAATGCCAATTGGGGTATAAAAATAAACTCTGAAAACAATTGTTTTTATTTTATAGAACTTGAATTGGAAAACCTTATTTAAAGATGTTTTGATATTTCTACCATGGAAAACAAATAAATAAATGAATTAATTAATGTGATTTCGTTTTCTTATTCTAAGTGTCTAGTAAAGCAAACTAGCCATCCGGGTACTTTCCCAAAAAATATACACTATGAAAAGAAAACCACTCACACAAAATACAAACCCCACACCTGTTCTATATTTAGAGATCATTTGAGAAACAGCTGAGTTTTGTAATCCTGACAATTGGAAAAGGATTATGTTCATAACACTGCTCAGCACAATTCCATCACTTTCACCAATGATTGTGCAACCCGTCACGTGGAGGTTACATCTCAGGACAATTTTTACTTTTGACACAGGCAAAACATCCAGTATAGGCAGAGCACTCTTTACCCCAGTAGTGGTGCGAACACACACAGTGTATTGTCTATGGTACATAAAAGCAATGATGCATAGCAGCTCAAGCTCACATGGA
This sequence comes from Labeo gonius, assembly GCA_013461565.1. Taxonomy (NCBI): domain Eukaryota; kingdom Metazoa; phylum Chordata; class Actinopteri; order Cypriniformes; family Cyprinidae; genus Labeo; species Labeo gonius. Next base: position 8,106 of record NPDK01226550.1, read on the forward strand.
TTACAGCTGAAAGCAACAGATGGCACTCTCCTCGAATGGCACTCTCATGTCTACCTCATCATCACTCTCTCACACACACAAACGCACTAACACACAAGACGTTTTACCTTTTTCTTGGGTGGCATGCCCACTTGCTCGCGTTTCTTTTCGTTTCTCCACGATTAACAGCTTAAGTAGTGGTCAATTTTATGCTCTCAGAGCCGAGATTGACCAGCGACTGAGAAATATCCATGTACTATCCCCTTTAATCTGTTCCGTCCCAGGACAGCCAGCCAACTTTGTCAGATGAGCCCTAAGCAGGTTTTACGGCATGTTTTGCGTGTGGTGAAAATCATAAAGTCGGGAGCCTCGCGTTTCTCTGAAAGTTGTCGCAAACAATGAGGACCGAAAGTCTCTCCATGAGTGGATACACGAGCAATGTGAGCAGCTCTTGCTGTGAGTGGAGTTTGCCACACTACTCCTCCACCCTCCCCCGCTCGGAAGGGCTTTATTCCACAGCGTGGCATCTGTTGCTCCAAGCACGAGCTGCAAACCTGTGCGATTAGCGAAACCGGTATTCGGTATATGGTGTATATATCAGGACATCTCACAGGCATAATATTTTCATGTAGAGATAATGTTCTCTCAAGTTGGTTTCCTACATGTTTTACTATATTACTGATGACATTTTATGTCTTAGAGAATCACACTGAATGAACAACAAATTGGCTGAGTAAATGATTCAATGACTCACTCAAAAAGAAAGCAGCTGAATTTGAGGTAGCATACTAGAATGCAACTCTTTTTACTTATGACACTATTACATAAACAGTAAGTAAGCTATTCTGACTTGAGCCTATTCATGAATGAATCGATTGAGTAAATGAGTCATTGACTCAATTATAAAAACAGCGGTAGAATTCAAAATAGCATACTAGAATTACTACTCTTATTATTTATGACACTATTACGGAAACTAAGTTATTCCGACTTGAGCCCATTCTTGAATGAATCGGTTAAATAAATGAGTCAAATGACAACAGCTGAGATTGAAATAGCAAACTAGAATACTACTCTTATTATATATTACAGAAATTGTAAGTAAGCTGTTCTGACTTAAGCCCATTCCTGAATGAATCGTTCGTGTAAATGATTCAGTGACTTACTCATAAAAACAGGGGCTGAATTCAAAATAACATACTAGAATACTACTCTTATTATTTACAACACTCTTACAAAAAAACTAAGAAAGCTATTCTGACTTCAACCCAATCCTGAATGAATCAGTTGAGTGAATGATTCAGTGACTCACTCATAAAGACAGTGGGTGAATTCAAAGTAGCATACTAGAATTACTACTCTTATTACTTATGACACTATTACAGAAACAGTTTATAAGCTATTCCAACCTGAGCACATTCTTGAATGAATCGGTTAAATAAATGAGTCATATGACTCACTCATAAAGATGACAGCTGAGGCTGAAATAGCAAACTAGAATACTACTCTTATTATATATTACAGAAATTGTAAGTAAGCTGTTCTGACTTGAGACCATTCTTGAAGGAGTCGGCTGAGTAAATGATTCAGTGACTTACTCATAAATACAGCAGCTGAATTCAAAATAGCATACTAGAATACTAATCTTATTATTTACGACACTGTTATAGAACAACTAAGAAAGCTATTCCTACTTCAGCCCAATCCTAAATGAATCAGCTGAGTGAATGATTCAGTGACTCACTCATAAAGACAGTGGGTGAATTCAAAATAGCATAACAGAATACTACTCGTATTATTTATAACATTATTACAGAAATAGTAAGTTATTATGACTTGAGCACATTTCTGAATTAATCTGTTGAGCAAATGATTCAATGACTCATTTGACCGTCACTTGTCACCACCTATTGGCGAAATGCCGGCAGTATTTGCTCTGCATTGCTCTGTACTGTTATATGAGCAATCTCAGAACACCACTTAACCAATGAGATTCGACAGAACTAACTGTTTATGGTACAACAGTCACAAAATATTTTTAAATTCAGACATTTTCAGATCAGACAGCATAGGCTGAAGGACATGCAAATTATTAACTTAACAAAAAACATGACAGAAAATTGGATAGTTTAAATGCATAAACAACAGCAGGAGTATGATTCACCAGCCTCACACATGGAGCAAACACAGGGCCAAATATTATAATAGCATTAGCTATATTACCAATTGAAAGGACAAACAGCTTTTGATATCAAAAACAAAAGTTATTTGGTTAGCTGCATTTAATAAGTGGCATTTAGCATTGTTTTTTCCCTGTTGATCATAGCAGGCAGGAGATACTGTAGACTTCTATTGTCAATATACACTCAACTATAATTACTACAGACTAACACTGTAACCCACTAAAGACCACTACATCTTTCTAGATGACCTATATATGGCACTAATCAGATGACAGAGTATTAAAGGTGTACACCTGAGAGTGAGCGATTGTGATCCTATGAGAGAGACAGAGAGATAGAGAGAGAGAGAAAGAGAGAAAGATTTTTGTTTTATGTGAATTTCTCTTTAAATTTGATTTGAAAGTACAGAAGTCTGAGTAAAAACACTAGATAGTAAAATCCAGTACCTATATATAGGCAACGGTTTATGCAATAGATTATGCAATCACGTAAGAGTTTGCTTTGAATTTCAGTGCACTTTTAAATTACATATTCTGAGCTCAGAATACTTACAAGGTGTGTACTTGATTTTAAGTAAACCATGTATTGACCTAACTACATGAAACATTGCACACATTGCAGCATGAATTTGTTACATAGAAAATGACATAGATTGATTAGCAAAATTGAATTAGGTTATTTGTGTGACTTTTTTTGCAATCCCTATTACAATATAAGGCCTTGTAATTTTTCACTTCACACTATTCTTTAGCCAATGTGTAATAATTCTTAATTCAATCTCTTATTTCAGCATGTGACAGATGCTATAAAGTTGTCAAATGCAGAAAGAATGGGAAGGCACTAACACAGACCTTGCAGGAAAAAGTGAGAAAGCAGAAACATAAATACAAGACACCAAAAACTGTCCCTCCAAATATTGTTCTTTTGGCATAGACAGTATATTTGGCTCATCCTGAATAGTTTGGGATAGTATTTTTAAAATAAATTGAGCTTGTTTGTCTTCCGTTTAGATGCATATTTATCAAATATATTAGGTGTAAAACTTACATAACTCACAAATAATGCTGTCTGTCAAAAGAACTGTCTTTTGATTTGAATTTGGTTCATACAAATTAATCTTAAATGCAGCTCAGTGAAAATAAGCAAATCATGTTTGCTTTCATTTCTTTAGACTGTTATGGTCTTAACAGTCTAAAAATCCCAATAATCTCATTTTCTCAGTATGAACAATACAATCTTTTTTTTTTTTAAATATTTCTCACTTTTAAATGTCATCAACCCACACAAACACACAAGCAGTCGTGCTTCCATGAGAACACAGATGCACTTACTAAATTACTAGGTGACAAATCTTAGCGTGAGACACTTTTTACGTCAGCCACACTACCGGAATAGGATTTCTGTGAAGCATCCGTTGACCATAAAAATGTCTGCTATTGTCCAAGTATAGATAACCTAGACATTGCTAATACATATTATTTTATAGACCTGTACATTTTATGAACATACATAAATTTTACACACAAACAGATATTCATGCTCATGAGAATGAACATGCACTAATATGCATGTGAAAACACATGCAGTTGGATTACGCTTTTCAAACACACACACACACACACACACACACACAGTGAATCTATAAGCTTCTTACAGAGGGGTGTGTGTAGTGTAAAGCCATGCTCAGTAATACACTGCTCAGAAGGGCACAACTAGGCAGACACGCACTGCTGGAGTTCCGGCCTCAGCACCTCTCTCCTCTGGTCCATTCAACCACACACACACACATACATCCAGCTGGAAGACAAACATCTGTCTGACCTTACAATCACACCAGAAATGATCAGCCTTTCAGTGGGAGACTGCAAATTTAACTCCACTGCTCCTTAGTTCTTAAAGTGACAGTTCATACAAAAAGAAAAATGTATGTTGTCTTTTAAAATAAAAATTCAAATGTCATTATTTACTCACCCTTACATCACACCAAACCTGTCTAATTATCTTCTTTCTAAAAAAAAGTCTTTAACATTAAACTGTTTCCATACAATGAAAGTCAATGGGGTCCAAAACGGATAAAATAAATAAATAAATAAATAAAAGTCTTATTTTGGGTGAGTCATATAAACTTTCTAAGTTATTCTATTTGGTTATTGCTAACTTTAATGAATTTCTGAATTTACTCTAGTACCAGCCTGAACATTTGCCATTTTTTGTACCTAAAAATATTGGATATCTGTTTGTCTGCTTACAATACTCCAGAAGAGCTTAATTTGTGTTTCTGGGAGGGTTTATTTTTTTTTCTCAGTAATCCTTGTTCTTAACAGCATTCAGGTCACTCATTATGCCTGTTTGAAATGCGTCCTGGCATGAAAGCATCTTTCCCTGCACATCTGTTTGAATATGGCATTATAACTCCAACTTGCATGGTCTTCGGGGACTATGGAGCAATTTTTAGTCTGGCTGAGCTGCGTTTTGTGCTGTTTCAAACCCCAAACCACTTTTGCAAGACCACTGTGCTAATAATGTCAAGCTAAATGACATCACGCGTAACGGCTAATGTTGTAGCACACGATATTCTGCCATCTTTAAATGCTAATGATGACTTTTTTTAAACAAGTCATATCATTCGAATCACAATCTGGCCCTCACAACTACAGCTGTCAGTAGAGAGCTTTGTGAAACCTAAAGTTCATCCAAAGCCAATTGTCCTAATGAAATCCATGTGCTTTAAATGACAATTTAGCTAGACACACACATACATTTTGTACCTCAGGGTTTACAGTTTTAGTTTCAGACAGTACTCACCCAAGAGACGTTTTTATTCTTAAGAGTTCTAGGCATTTCGGACAAGGAGAATCAGCGACTGATGCCCTCAAGTTCCAAGATTACCTCTGAGATCTGTGGCCCATTAGCGCTGATGTCTGGTCCCACTGAAGTTAGACTTTGATATGATACACAGTGGCCATCAGCCACCAACTACATAATGTGTTCAGCAACTGGCATGACCAGGACATGACGAAAAACACAAAGTTTGGTCGTCTTGTCTCTATCATTTTCTTCCTCCTCAGCCTCTCTGACGGGCAATGCATTAAAATACTGCATGAATATGCAACGTAACATCTGGATCAAGCTCCGCCCCATAGTGCTGGAGGCAGGAACTCAAGAGCGGCCAATCCTGCCCACCCAACAGCTGGGAGAGGAGATTTAAAATGGTAGAAAGAATAAGGTGGAGCACAGGGCATGTCCTGCCCAGTGTTGTCAGACAGATTGTATGTCTCTCTAAAACAGGATGAGCAATGCTCATAATCCTCCAACACTGTTCAAACACTATCCGTCTTGCCTCTGGAATAGGTCAAAGCATCGAATGCTGCAAAAAAGCATGCTTTCATAATCATCAACTAACACTAACCTTCTCTTTGATAGAAGAACAGTGTGTTCAATAGATTGTACAGTTGTTTAAACAACATACCAATTGTTCAGCTGATAAAATGTTTTTTCCCCCAGGCAAAAACAGATTTGAAAGTTGTGCGTTGTGAAAATTACCCCTGTATAACCCTTTTAAAATCTGTAATGGTTTTACTAATTATAATGGGACTTGTATTGGTTTTAATGGAAGCTGTAATCGACTCTGTGGGTTTCTACTGGTAATTGGTTACCTTCAATTGGTGGCTTGTTAAAATAACTAAATTTTAAAGGAATATGTCTCAAAACAAACTACAGGAAACCATTTTAATGGTTTTAACAGTTAGAAGTTGATGGTTTTTAAAGTTTGTTGTAGAAACCATTAGAATTTCTGTGATGGTTTCTATTTTAGCAGGGACATAAACTAGGGCTGTAATGTATGCTTTATGTTCACCTGAACGCCATGTATAGAATCTACCGAAGGGGCTTCAGGTGTTGATGTTGTTTAGGGCCCCCAAAATGGTAAACCCACCCCTGGTAAAGACTTCTGAAAAAATCTGTCCCTCAAAGCCTTGTTTTCATCAGCATTAAGGTCCAGACTGTATTCAAAATGTTTGGTATTAACCACAAAAGAAACAGTTCTGAACTTGTGGACAAAATATACTGTGTGATGTTATACTCACTCGATGAAATCTGCAGAGGGCTCATTCATACCGAAAGACCTTTCCCTTTTAAAAACAAGAAATTCAAGGCAATGGAATGGGTACCCCTGCATGTTATAGAGAGATGCGTTTTTAAA
>NPDK01226680.1:0-20312 GCA_013461565.1 Labeo gonius
TAAACATTTGTACTGGAGTGAAATAATATTGCTGTATTATATTTTTTTTATGGCAAAATGCATACTGTCATCAGTAATACCTCAATTTGTAATTTTCTTTAAGGATATTACCTCAATATTTGTGACTACTAAAGCATTTATTAATATACAGATTATAAAGAAATGACAAAATATGGGAAATTAATGAGTAGCTGAAACTTCATGACTCCAGTGGAGACTTAGAAAGTTGTCGCTATTGTGTTTATTGATGCAACGTAGGACATGTTTACATCAAAATGTATTTACAGTACACTAACAATACACATTGGCTACCTTAAAAACAGCCATCAACTGTTCTATTTTACATTTATACAGTGCATTCGCCAAAAATCTTCCTGTTTGTATTGATCAAGAAAAAAAATCTGTATTCAGTAGATGAATTAAATTAAGGCAACATCAATGAAATACAGAGGAAGCTAAACAATATGATATTAACGACGAAAACTGTTACGATGCTAATCAGATATGAAACTAACTATTCGAAATGGTTTTTTCCTACTCTTTAAAAAAGTTATAATGTACTCAACAGGTGCTGCCTTATGACTTCTTTTTCAACATTTTGATTGCATATACAGCAACGAAGGCAAGCAGCAAATCCAACTTTTATGAATGCATGAACACTGTTCACAAGAAAGGTATCGGTTTCTCCTCTGGAGGATCTTCTGTGTCATTATTTATTGGTGGTGGTAGTGGTAGTGGTGGAAGTAGAGGAGGAGGAGGTGGTGGTGTTGTTTCAGGCACTGGCCCTAATATGCGATGAACCCTCCTCCTATGATTTTTAAGGGACACTACGTCAGGATAGCTGCGCTGGCAAATCTGACACTTGTATAGATTGAGTTGAGCGATTCCGCTCGACAGCTCATGACCTTCCACAATATGATGGACCCTCCTCCTGTGGTTTCGAAGGGACTGTTCATCTGAAAAGCTCTGTGGGCAAATGTGACACTGGAAATGATTGGGAGTGATGTTTTGCTCAGTTCCCTTTGACGGCAGAAACACACCACCCACAATATGATGCACTCTTCTTCTGTGGTTCTTCAATGATTTTATGTTAGGATAGGAACGCTCACATATTTGACACTGAAATGGTGTGGAACGGACCGGTTCTATGGTACGCACATTAGTTGGTTTTGGCGGTTTAGGCCGATGAACTTTCCTTAAGTGATCCTTCAGGGATTGAAGCTTTGGATAATTGCGAAGGCAGATGTGACACTGAAAAGGATTAGATGAACTAGTCTGTGCACCTGCTTGGTTCAATTGTTTTTGTGCATCTTCCACTGGCCGGTTGACTCGATGAACATTTCTTTTATGCTCCTCGAGGGCCTGAGGAGTTGGACAGGTCTGGTCACAGATCTGACACGTCAAGACGGATTGCCTACTGTGTGAGACCAGGTGCCTCTTGAGCCCATCTAGACAACTGAACCAGCGTACACACACTGGGCACCGAATCGGTTTAAATGCAGGTTTGCAGGTATTGCTTTGAATGTGAACTTTAAGCGTAAATGGGTTTTGGAATGTTGTACCACAACGAGAGCAGGTGTGTTTCTTCTGACTTGTGAGGTCACCAGTACAACGCAACCGTATGTGTCTTAACAAGGAACTGCGGAGACTGAAATTCTTCTTGCATTTATGGCAAGTCAGTGTCTCAGGAAACGGCTTGTTGTTCAAATGTTGAGATGCCAAGAGTGCAGGCGGCTGCGCGGGAGACTGTTGCGGCCGAGTCGAAGCATGCAATGATACTCCTTGGGAAAATAAATGAGGTTGTTGCTGGGAAGCTCTTTTCTCACTTGCAGAGCTCTGAGGTTGGTTGTGCAATTGCTGATGTGCCTCAAAATCCATCCACGACTGCAAGTTCTCCCCACAGTGTGGGCAAATGTAGGACTCCTGCGCATGCTGCTGCAGATGCTCGAAGAGAAGTCGAGGACAAGTGAACGAGGCTCCGCATTCGCACGTCACTCTTCTTGGAAGCACAGATGGAAGTGACATAATCCCCCAGTTTGTGTTCCTACTAGTATTCTGAGCATTTTCTTGTCGGTTTTCTGTAGATGGTGAAAGGACGAATAGGTTTTCCTGAGCTGCAGGTGTTTTCGACTCCACGGGTCTGTTACTTACTACTGAATTAGTGTTTGTTGGATGACACTTCTTTTGATGCATATTCATATTGTCTTTGCGGCTAAAGTACTTGCCACACTGAGGACATGGAAACTTTTTAATCGGCCCTTCCATACTAGATGTAACATTTTGCGGCTTTAACTTTCGTGCCCCGCAAATCTTCAAGTGCTCCTTTAGAGTAAACAGGCGGGAATAGCTTCTCTGGCAGCCGTTGCAAACAAACCGTTTCAAGCCTTTGTTAGTTACATGCACCTGAAAGCCATTACTGGGCATTGGTGACTTCACTTCCTTGTCTTCACAAGGCTCAACAATGACGACATCTTCACCTTCATCAAAGTCGTCTTCAGCAAAGTCTGCCAAATCATCCTCATCCGAGTCTTTTTGTTCCACGTCTATTAGTACATCAATTTCAGCATCATCCAACGGCATGGTCCACTGCTTTTCAACCAATTTGTCTCGTTCCTCTTGCTTTATTTCAACCACGTTGGCAGTGTTTTTAGTTGGTTCAGGTGGTTTAGTGTTGGAAACACGGGTGAAGATGGACTCTAGGGTTTTGGGGGGATTTAACTGACCCTTCGGCTGTATCTTCAACCCAGTCTGATCTTTCTTGCCAATAGGAAGTTCTGTGTTATGTTCCTCCATCTTTATCGGCTCTGTGCCGACGCCAACATTTATGTGCTGTGTTGAACTTTGATTTGTTTTTGAGTTTGTTACAGGTCTATTACAGTCCTCTAAGTTTTGGGGTTTGACATTACCACAGGTGCCTACAGGGGCCGAGGATTTCAGAGAAGCTTTACACGGGCAGTTGTGCTTTTTGAGGCTGCGCATCCGCATGTAGCCACGCTTGCATAAAGAACAGTAGAAGATTTTTTCTGTCTGCTGAGCTGTAGGGCTGACTGGTTTCAGAGACATTTTTCCCATCAAAGGTTGATGGTTTCTAGAAAATCCATCAGAGCAGACATGGCTTTCTGGGACGGAGATGATGGTTATCACAAACTGTTGACAACAAAGACAAAATTTGACTCTTTCTTTTTTATGCAGGGCATGATGCATTATCAAGGCGTCTACGTCTTGGAAAACCCTACGGCAGAGTCTGCACTGATGTCTGCCTTCCACGTTGTCCCGGCCAAAAAGTTTCTGACGAGTCTCGAGAACCACCACGGGACAGAGAGTTTGCGTCACAGATATAATCTTGCCCTTCTTAGGCAACATCTTTCCAGTTTTCACACCGACCACAATGTCTTTTTTTATCTTTGTTTGATTTTCCGGTGGCTTGGGCTTTGATATGGTCATGGTGATTGCAGGTTGTATTGGTGCTCTCGGTGAAGCTTTTCTCGGGGGCAAGTTCCTCTGTTTCATTTGGACGGGTTGTCTATGACTCATGTAGGCAGATGCTAGCATCTTCATGATTGAATTCTTATTAATCGCAGCGGAATCTTCACTAGATTCCTGTGGTTTCTCATTGTCATGCACAGAATGGTTTATCGCATCTGAGGATTTTAAACCATCACTGTCGTTCTCAGGTAACTGCTCTTGCTCTTCGGTCACAGGCTGGGATTCAGTTGGCTGTGAGATGTTGTCTGCAGTGGACTCATTCTCTTTGATATCAGTGTTTGAACTAGGTGGTGGACTTTGCGCAAGGGGTTTTTCAAAGGAATTGGATGGTAAAACACTGTGAAAAACTTGGTCGGAGACAGGACGGCTGGAGTCTGTTTTGCTATGTGGAACAACCGGAACGCTCTCCAAATCTGTTTTGACCTCGGTTTCGGACACATGTTGTTTTTTGTGCTCCTCAAGATCTGTTAAAGCACTAAACTCCTCACCACAGTCACATGTGTAGGTGCGGGCTGGAGATGCTGGCGTGGGCAACGTTACGCAGTGGTGTTTTTCAAGGAGATCTTTGCTTGCAAATAAGCTACCACAGCTGACACAAGTAGGTAGTGCTGATTCTTGCTGATTAGACATTTCACTTGCGTGAGACGCTTGGTGCACCAGGAGTGATGACAAATTATGAAAAGTAGCTGAGCAGGCCACACAGCTGTATGTTTTAGGACTTCCGGTAGACCTTGTTTCTTGGAGTCCAAGCATTTTGCGGGGGCCAGATGATTCCTCTGCCAGTGTTAATTTAAGAGGTGTTGGCAACGTCTTTGTTATTGTAAAGCATCTCCTTAAAAAGAAAGCAAACAAACATTAGTGGCATAGCATGAGTTCAAATGTTTTCAATTCAGAAATAAACCATGAAATAGAATCTCACTACCGAACACCTTTTTTCTATCATTAAAAAGACTTTTTTGGGAGTTATTCTGTAACATTTAGTTTTCATATGTGTACAACTGTTCAGAACTGTGTTAGACAACCATGTGTTGATTAACATCTTTGAGCTAGCTTCAAAAGTATCTAAAATTGTCACTACCGAAACAGTCACGTCCGAAATATTTGGTGGCATTTTGATAGGGACATCTTTGTTTTTTGGGTGTTATCCCATAATATTGTCACTACCGCATGACCGAAACAGGTCATCATTGTGTCAGTAGTGACACAAAGGAACACATAATCCTTTATTTGTGGAAAACAAACTAAATTTTAGTACAGATGTTTTGTCAAAAAAAACAAAAAAACAAAAGTATACTGAATTATCAACTTAGATGTTATATTTTTTGATTCAATGTATATTCCAACTAATGAATCCTTAAATTCGAAATCAGTATGATAAACTTTTTGCCTTTTACAAAGAAATATTTTGGAAAAACTTCTTAAATCACACTTGAAATATTGTTAAACATTTAACTGTTATTGACTTTTCGCTGAATTTTTTTAATAAAATAAAACAAAACATATTTACAAAGTAGATGTAAACAAAATCTTAATAGGTCAATATAACCCTTTTTTATTAAATTATACATTACCGCATTTTGGTGAAAATTCTGTAGAAAGGTCCATATAGATTTGTCCTATAATGTATAAAGTATTTAAAGCAATTACATCAGTAGTAACTAATTAATTTACAGAAAATTTTAAAGTAATCAATTACTTTACCCTTTTAAAGGGAAAAGTAATTAAATTACATGAATCAGTTACTTAGTAATGCATCACACCCAACAATGGGTGTGTTCAGCAATGCTTTAAAACAAAAGACAATTCTGTAATACAGTAATAAAAAGGTAATTACTGTGTAATTTTATATTTGGGCACATTTTGTATAAAATTTAAAATTAAACTAGCATCAAAAACACTTCACTCTGTTGGATGCAATTGAAATATAACGTATACAGTAAAACAATATTCAATGCAATAACAATATGAATTATTTTACATTATTATTATTATTAAAACAATAACAACTTATATGATGTTTAAATGCATTTCTTGATATCTATGACATTATAAAAAACATAATATGTTTAAAAACCGTGTTTAAAATAATCAATTTATTTTTTAAAAATTTGACTTGGTTAAAAAACATCATGAATACAAAGAAAATATGTCTAAAACCTCGACACCTAATAAAAACTATATTATAGGTAAAAAACCGGAAATCTTTTTTAAATCACGTAACGTTATCGCATGCATCCTCTCACATGCAACTGTCAGCGAGGTCATTCATATTTAAATGAGAAAACTTATTTCTCATTAGAAAACTCTGCTAATGCAAACAAAATTGCTGCACCGCTTTCGTTTTGAAGTAAAGTGTTCAAATATTCGTTATACACAACCTACGTTTCAAATGTTACAACAATAGAGGCAGAAAAAGTGGCAAGCCTGCCCATGCTTAGGTTTTGATAGGCCTGGCCACTTACCGTGCCACTTCACTCAAATGTTTCAATAAACGTGGTTTCACAACAAATAAAACGCAACACCAGGGTAATCTGCAGACTACTAGTCGATTTAGTTTTAGTCGAAAGTATGAAAAGAGCGCGAGGACAACCTAGCAAATGCTAATAACACGCATTGCAATGAATGCTGCAGATTTAGCATGCTCTTCGGATATAAACACATATGACTATGCAATTAGCCTGCAATATCTAAACGCCAAATTACACCCTTTTACAAAATCAAAGTAGCTTTGTAGCTACATCATTTTGGGCGATACAGTGCATGCGGAACATGTCATTTGCGAGCTGCACAAGGGAATTGAATGACAAAAACAGCAGCTAAGGTCTGTGTGCACGAAATCAAAAACGAATCATAACAAGTATCTCAGACAGGTACTAGCTAACACTCACCTTGGGAAAGTACGATTTGCAAACTTGCATGATTTTACTGAAAGAAGTAGTTTATTTTCAATCCGAAAAACGGTGTGTATTTTGCACCCAGTTTCTGTAGAGATGTGTAACTCGCGCCGTTCACTACAGAGGGCAGTATCTCTGAGCGCTCACTCCCATTCTCCACATGTCAGGCTTAAATAAATTAAATATACCGCCATCAACTGGTGTGAGGGACCGGGCTGATTTCCCCCCCAGAAACAGACCTACACTCCTCTCCGTACATACAAACACCACTAATAGGTAGAATAGCTATAGGACTAGATAATATGGATGGTAGGTTCGTCATTAAATTACTTTGGACACATTTCTGATGATGTTTGATGAAGTGATATTTTAACAGAAACATTGAAGAGGTTGCTGAACCAAGAAACCAGCAGAGCTGGGTAGATTACTTACAAATTTTAATCCGTTACTGATTCCAAATAACATAAAAATTGTAGTTAGTATTGATATCCATCACTTTACACATTTTAATATAATCAGATAACTTTTTAGATTACTTTTAGATAACTTGTCACATTTATTTAAATAGGATCATATTGCACCATATTGGCATAACAATACAAAATATATTCAATGAAGTGCATTAAACCACTATATTTTATGTCAAGGTTTCCCAAATTGCCATTTGTGATGAACTGCAGGGGGTTTATGAGTTTAATGAAAAGCTAATAATTACTTAAATCAGAATGTCAAAATGTTATAATAAAATAAATCATTTTAAAATCAATCAAAATTAACTTACTGTAAAAAAAAGAAAAAAAAAGAGAAATATTTGGTTTACCTGCATATCATGTGACCATAACCAGTGTCAGAGAACCAATGAACATCATTGTGATACTTAATTATTTAAATATTTGTTGTAAAAAAAACTCAAGGGGTACTTCAAGTAAATATATTTTATAGAGGATCAGATGACAAAAAAGTGTGTGTGAATTTGTGCAGTTTAATGTGTTTGAGAGACAAAAGACATAGAATACATAACATACAGACTGATAATTCAAATAAAAATGGATGTGTCCATCAGTAGTTAATGTAATGTTGAAATGCTTCTTAAAAATGAAATGATTATTGAAAAACAGTGGTCAAATGCTGTGTCGCCACCTGAATAATGACTGATCTTAATGTGAATGTTCACAAAACTGGAAGACTTTCTGAATATATATAAAGACAAAAAAGAGGATTTAGGGAGAATCAGTAAATTATGAATTAAGCTATGAAATAAATAATATAAATAATACAAGTATTTTAAAATGTAATTTAATCTAATTACAAGTACTTAATTTTTGGAATCTGATTACATAATCCAGATTACATGTAATCAGTTACTACCCAGCACTGGAAACCAGCTGCTTTGTTCTAAAATAGAGCAACCAGGATATATTTGACTTCATTATAATTGCTATTGATGATCATATGATGGTTCCAAAATCTTCATTGGCTACATGGTTGTTTAGTAGAAAACAGTAATGATGCAGCATTATTACCTATAGTATCTTCATGTTGAAACGTTTGTTATATAATCAATTTATACATACAATGATCATAAATATCATTCACTTTCAAGTCAAACTGATCTTGATATATCTACTGGCCATTGTTTAGAATTAGCCAAGTACTGTCAACTCAAGATGTCAAGATCTGATCAGTTATAAATTCAGAAGATGATTATTAGGGGGACCATATATGAAATTGTCTTAATTCAATTAAAAACAAAAAGAAAAACTAAAGTAACTGATGTTTCAACCTGTATACTGTAATACCAAGGCCAAAGGCACTACATACTCTGAATCTTCAGCCAAATGTCTTAAGGCAGACCGTATAGTCTAAAAGAACCAAGGTATATTCTGATAGCTTTTGTCCTGTAAATGTAGCTGCATTAGATTTACAATTATAAGATAAAACAAAAACACTGAAGCTTTAAACTAAGGGGCTCAATTAACAGAGAGATACTGAAATTCCTAATCCAATGTCTACATAATGATTTTAACAATTCAAGTTGTGTAGGTACAGGTATCTGTGAATATAAAAAAGAAAAACTTTAATTCAAACAGATTACAGATTGTTTATCTTTAACATGACTAAATCATTCTACGTTTTTTTTTTTCACTGTGGAAAATTAAATTCTCTTTGTCTATACAACCATTACATGTTTCCCAAAAGACAAAAGTTACATTTTCCCTGATCTTCAAATTCACACCCCGACTCTTAATGCATGTTTTTTCCTACTGGAGCATCAGTGAGCATTTGAACCTTCTGTAATATTTGCTTTCGAGTCCCTCAGTGTGAAAAGATGGATCTCAAAATTATATAATCATTGTTGGAAAGGGTTCAGAAAAATGCTGGAAAACCAAAGAATTTGTGGGACCTAAAGGAAAGCAAGCAGTTTAACTGTTCAGGACAAACAAGGGACTCATAAACAACTATCACTAAATAAAAAAAAACATACAACTGTGGATAACTCAGCTAACAACACAGTATTAAGAATCAAGTGTATGTTAACTTTTAAATGGTGTTGTATTTATAAATTGAACTATTATTTTCTATTGTGGACTATATGTAAACATCTGTTATGTGAAATTTTATTCAGGTCAGTACTAAATAAACAAAATGCATTTTGTATGATCCCTCTTACTGTGGTAAAATAATTAACATTTTGGAGATTCTGAAAGGGGAATGTAAACTTTTGACCACAACTGTACATACCTGACTGTTATAAGCAGGTTCTTGTGTCATTCTAAAAATGTAGTTGCCGTTACTACTAAAATCCATATGCCAGTATGAGAACAATCAGGTATAACAACAGCTTATACTTTAAATACAATTCACACCAAGTTACTGTTGATTTTATTATAAATTAGACTTGCTTAGTGAAATAAGTTGATATAAAATGTGGCTCATTGTGAGCCGTTATCCCAAATTATTCCAAAAGTGAAAGAAACTGGTCAAACAACAAAGCAGGTGTAAATGTTTTTACTAGTTGAAGAAATTCTCAACATTGCCATACAAAAGTTAAACTAAACATGAGGTTTTCATAGCCATATATGTCAGCACTAATGTAGATTAAACTACAGAATGAATACAGTATTATGTCAAACCTGTTGTTTACTTTTTGTGAGTCGAGCCATTCAAGACTCTTTTCAATACAAAAGTAAATATGGATTTTTATGAAACATGAAACTCAAAAGCATTCACATCATATATAACTGTGTAATGACCCCGTCATTTGACCTTGTTTGCAAACAGACAAAACAAAACGTAACATGACTGGGCATGGCTATGAAATATTAACAATAAATCTACAGATTTCCTCTAGGATGTTTAAAAATGCATTATATGGCTAGTAAATTTAGGTCAAAGGTCAAAAATGACTTCAACAATGAAGGAATGATGCAGGATTTTTAACTGTACATCCTTGTGAACTGTACTGCAGAACATTAACATCTCCAACAACTTCATGCACATATGCCTATAGATCCATACATCATCTAGGTTACATACATTTAATTTACACGCATCAGTCTGAGTTCTGTACAATGAAAAATTAGTGAGCAGTTCACAGAACTGTAGAACAGAGCAGACTGTATGAACATTAACAGACCAATTCAGAACTAGAGTAAAACGCCAATGTTAACGTGGATAAAAGCAGTTAGGCCTATGTAAAAACAATGAATTGTATGTACAGTTTATCTTAACAACTAACGTTCAGAAAACTGAATGATTTTTGTGAATAACCTGCATTGCAGGAAACTGGGACATCAGTAAGTCGACCTTCATTCATTTACTGAGCTTTGATAGGGAAAATGGGTTGGGGATTGAGATTCTGTAGAAGCAGCACCATGAGTCTTCTGATGTTCCTCCAAAAGATTTAGAAAAGCAAAGGCTTTGTCACACTCTGTGCATTCATAGACCACTTGTCCCACGTGGCTTTCTTGATGCTTTTGCAAATGAGCAAACATGGTGAAGGATTTATAGCACATATCACACCGGTACTCTCTGTTGTTCTCACTCTGGCTTTGATGTTCAGCATGTTGTTTCCGTTTATGTTTTGCGAGATCATTTGCTGTAAGGTAGGTTCTGCTGCAGATTGAGCACTGGTGTTGCCTATTTGCATCATGCATTTTACGGTGGGTTACAAGAGCCGTTTCCGTTTTAAAGGCTTCTGAGCACACATCACACTGGTAAGGCCTTTCACTGTGTATCTGCTGGTGCTGCGTAAGGTAGCGTTTCTTCGTGAAGCCTTTTTTACAAACCAAGCACTTGTAAGGACGCGGATCCTCGTGATGCTTTTTATGGTGCTCCATCAAACTGCTATTGGAGGAGAACCGTCTTTTACAGATTGGACAAATAATGAAGTCTTCTCCAACATCAACCTCCTCCTCTTCTTCATCACGTGCTTGAAAATGAGTCCCTGAACTCTGCTTCTTGGACGAAGAGATCGATGGTTCTGATAGGCGCTTTTCTGAAAAGGTCAAATTACTGCAGTGGTGTTTGCGGAAAGCGTCACTTCCAAGAAAGTTGTCTCCACATTCCGTGCATTCATACTGAGTAGCAGCAGTCAAATGGCATTGTTCATGTTCATCAAGCTCTTTCTTAGTGGGAAAAGTCATGGTACAAACACTGCACATGTGAGAATGAACAGAGAGGTGATTTGCGAGGTCCAAGGCTTGGTAAAAGCTCTCTGGACATATTGGGCACTGGTAAATTTTGTCACGCTTTATAGGCTCGACGCGGATCATCTTTTCGCTGGCAGGAAAGTTAGTGTCCTTGGAAGCCTTTTCGTTCCCATGGCTTCGTAAATGAGTAAGAAAGAGGTGGTGGTGGGAGAAGCTCATGCTGCAGTGGTTACACTGGTAAGAACGTGGTCCTGACAACTGATGGCTGAGCTGATGCTTTTTTAGGTGGGAACCATGTAGAAAATGCTTGTTGCATTCGGGACACGAGTATGGGCGCTCTTTCGCGGGATTGCAACCGTGCTCTGAAAGCTGTTCTGGATCTGGAAATCTTATTTGACAAATTCCACAGCGATACTTGTACTGCTCGACGTTACTTGAGACGGCAGGAGTCGGCTGTATTGTTTGAGGCGGTTTAGGCGGAATCAATGGCGGAAGCTCTTCTTCTTGCTCTGTGTGCATCTTGCGGTGCTCTGCCCGACTTGTTTTGCAGGAAAAGATTTCATCACAAAGGTCACACGGAAAGTTTTCATCACGGTGGGTAACCATGTGCTCCGCTAGTTCTGTTGAGCGTGTAAAGCTCAGGTGACACTTGGTGCAGCGGTGAGGACTCTTTCTGATATGCGTTTGCTTGTGTTTGCGCAAGCTGAAGAGCGAGACAAATCCTTTACCGCACATTTGACACTGAAACTCCGACTTGTGGCACCGCTGATGTTGCTGCAAGTTTGCGAGCTGGAAAAAGCACTTGCCACATTCTTCGCACTCAAAGGGTTTTTCACCCAGATGGCATCTTTGATGATCCTCAAGACTTTCTGATGTTAAGAATGTTTTACCACAAACATGGCAAGGGAAGTACGGCGCTGAATCAGAGTCATTGTCACTGTCGTCTTCGTCTTCAAAAGGTCTAGAGTCTTCCTTATCTGATTCCTGACTTGCACTGCCAGAGGATTGTTTTATTTCATTATCAACAAGTGTTTTGATTAATTCCTCTTTGTGTTTTATTTTGCAGTGCTTCAAGTATGACTTTTTTATCGTATAGGTTTTGTCACACGGTTCACACCTATATACCTCGGGCTGCTCCGTTCTTGCTTTCACACTCGATTCTTTTGAGTTGGGTGGTTGTGCGTGCAAATGAACCATCCTGTGGTGAGCGGTCAGAGCTTTAGGAGTCCAAAAACGCATTTTACAGATGTCACAGGGAAAGGGACGATTGGGGTCATGAGAAGATCTATGAATGTCCAGGTCAGATGGAAAACGGAAACGCTTGAAACAAATTTCACAAGTATTATCCATTTTCCCATTATGTTGCATTTTCATATGCCTTTGCAATATACCAGCTTGAGCAAAGACTTTATTGCACACATGGCATCTGTGGATATCTGATCTGCGCTCTTGATCCTCCCGGCCATGTTCCTCCAAATGACTTATGAGTCTCAGTCCGTCTGTAAAACTCTGATCACACTCAGAGCACTGATACTTGTGAATAGAGGCATCTCCTTTCTCAGCATCATTTTCCTGGTCTTGATCTTTACATGAGAATTTAGTCTGCAGTACTCCAGTTCCTGTTGTATTAGAACCTTTGTTAAATACTAGAACGGTGTCGTTTAATTCGCCTCCACTTTCCATCGCAGATCCATTATTTGAGATAACCTGTGTGTGACCTGTACATTTTCTTTTGTGTTTCTCCTTTAACTTTTTGGTCCAAAAACCAGCATGGCATTTTGAGCAAGAAAGCGGGTACTCTCCTGTATGTGTGCGCATGTGCATACTCAGGCCAGCATTCTTGAAAAAGCGCATGTTGCACTGTCGGCATTTAAGAGGCTTGTGAAGGTCTGCACATTGTTCGACTGCATTTGTCTGACCGCTACTTTCCTGGTTCTGCACATAGCCCTCATCAACCTGCTCTTGCTTTATGACTTGCATAGGACTTGATTCCAATTGCTGCTGACTGTTACTTGACACTTGTGGCTGATCAGATCTATGCTTTGCTAAAAAATGCTGCTGGAGCTGCGAGAACAATAAAAAGCGGTCACTGCAGTTAGCACAGGAAAAACCTTTGATCTTGGTGGGGCTCTTGTCTTTGTTATTTACCTCTTGAGATGATCCAGGTGATTTTGAGCTGATGACACATGTCTTCTGGTGTATAGACAGTGCGTCCTGGTTGAACAGATCACCACATTTATCACAAACAATCTTTTCTTGATTTTCTCCCTTGCTATTGCATTTCGCCAAGTGTCGTTTCAAATAGTCTGTTCTGATGAAATGCTCTCCACAGTTGGCACAGCCATATGGTTTTTCCCCTGTATGAAGACGTAGATGCACCTTCAGTTGTCCAGATATTTTAAAGCGTCGAGGGCAATACTCGCATTGGTATTTAAATTTATTCATGTAGTGCACCTGTATACGTTGCAGAAGTTTGGATGTTTCCCTGCATGGTTGGGTTTGAACATCATTCTTGGCATTCAGAACACTTTCCCTTGGGATCTTTTTGCATCGGATTGTCAGGTTGTGTGTCCGCAAAGTCTTTTTGGAACTGTAAGTTTTGCCACATCTCTTGCAGGGATAAGGTTTATCGGTAATGTGGACCATGGACATATGACGCTTCAGATCACTTGAGGTGGACAACTGCTTTGAGCAAAATTTGCATTGCAAGTTCTCACCATCTTCCTGGGTTTTGCTTTGGGGACTTGTGCTCAAAGTGTTGAGACTCATCTTTACAACTCGTACCTCAAGTTGTCGCTTTCCTCTGCAGCGGGCTTGGTGCAGTTTTAAATGGTCATAGCGTGAGTAACAACTTTCACAAGTCTTACACCGATATGGCTTGACCTCTGTATGAGTGAGAATATGGCGTCTTAGATATCTGGCCCTCAAAAATGATTTTGTGCAAAATTTGCACTTCAGTGGATCGCCATTTTCTCCAGGAACTGCAGTGACCTCTTTCTGATTGTTTACTTCAGCAAATATTGATTTAATTTTCTCAGATCCTCTTAAACTCTCCAATCTACGTTCCTTGATCACACCATCACAAAAAGCCTCATGTTGCAAGCATCGATCTTGAGTGTCAAATTTCTGTCCACAATGCATGCATGCACATGCAGTTTCCTTTGAATGAAGAGCTAGATGTCTCTGTAGGAAAGTGTTGGACCTAAAACATCTAAGACATTGTGAACATTGATGCTTAAATTTGCCCTTCTCAGTTGTTCCTGTTTTGGTTTCGGTTTCTCGTTTGTCCTGCTTGTCCTGGCACTGCTTTTCGTGAGCATTTCTGTAGTTTTTTCGAGTAAAAATTCTCCCACATTTTCTGCAAGCAGGTTTCATCTTGTCTCCATTGCAGAGCTCCACGTGAGCCTTAAATTTTCTTCTCCTGTAAAACTTGCCACACTTTGAGCAAGGGAAAACCGTCTTTGCCAAGTGGGCTCTCTCATGGAGTTTCAAATTGTTTGGAAAACGAAATGAATGTGGGCAGTATGAGCAATTATAGACTATGCTGGTCTTTTCTGAAGCAGTGTCTACACCATGTTCTGCCGGTACTTGTTTAGCATTTGACGTTTGTAATGGAGGCGGTTGCCCCACTGTACATTTTTCCTGATGTAATTTAAGAACTTCCTTTCTGTGGAAGTGCCTGCCACAAGTTGGACACGGAAAAGGCCTTTCACCAGTGTGAAGGCGGAGGTGACGAATAAGCCCAGCATGATTTGAGAAATGGCTTTTGCAAAACTGACATTTGGATGCAGTAGGTCCAGGCATATGAGTTAAACAGTGCTCGCTAAGTGACTTTGAGTCAACAAAGACTTCTTGGCAGAGACCACATTTGAACTCCTCTTTGTACATTTCTTGTACCTTCGGAGGTGTACCTTGGTCCTTTGGAGGGAGAATTTCATTGAGTTGGCGCTTTCTCTCATGCACAGTCACATGTCGAAGCAGAAATACTGGAAACTTGAACTGCAAAGGGCAATCAGGGCACTTCAGCATGCCCTTTTTTGGATGGGACTGTCTGTGTTTTAACAAATCTCCAATAGATGGAAGAACTTCCCAGCAGACCGAGCACTGTACATTCCGCTTGTGCACATTTTTGTGAGCCATTAGGTGTCCATGCCTGGCAAAATTTTTACCACAGTCTAAACAGCGAAAAGGTTTGTTTCCTTTATGAACTTGTAAGTGCCTTTTTAACAAGTCGGGTGAAACAAAGACTCTTCCACAGAAGTGACAAGAGAAAGTAAGTCTTTTGTCCTTATCAGCACATTCTTGGCTAACTGGTTTTTGCCCAGCAGAGCTTGAACTTTTCAAATCAACGGCATTACCAAGTTTTTGCTTGATTGCCTTTTTGGCATGTCCAAGCAATTTATGCTTTGCTAGATGGCCGTAGAAACCCGACTTGCTAGAATACTCAGATGGACAAAAAGTGCATTTGTACCGTGATTCTTTTTGTGGGGACAGAGTCAATGGTGACGCTTTGTCCTCTTTTTTGGTACTGTGGAGTTCATCTAACGCTCTTCGTTTTTTCACCATTCCTTTGGCTGTATAGATTTTAAGCTTAATGCAAGTTTTCTTGATGTGCCTATTGCGGTTGCCGGCCACAGTAAACATATCTTTACACAAAGGGCATCGATACTTGTCACCAATCTTTCCTTTGCCATTTTTCATGTATTCTCTCAAACACTGTTGACGCAAATGACGTGTCCGATTGTAGGAGTACTTGAACATGCGAAAACAGATTGGGCATTTAAACTTTGGCAAGATCTGGCTATCTGGAACTGAAGATTTTTTATGTGAGACAATCTTTTGAGAACACTGCTCTCTTTTGTGTTTGTTAAGATTCCAGGTATATTTGAATGCTTTTCCACAGTCGTCACACTTGAAGGGCTTCTCGTCCGAGTGTGATCTAAGGTGTGCATTCAGTTGCGCTCTTAGCCTGAAAGTCTTTCCACAAACTTCACAACGCATTCGTTCAGGTGACTGGCTTGTCTTGCACACATCCATTAGCTTCACAAAGCAATTACGAAGATCTACACTGGAGTCGACCGTTTCAACCACGCCTGGTATGTCGCTCTTTTCATGGCTTGATTCTGAATGATCTGCAGTCTCTAAAGAAGGATCTAGTATTAAAGGTGTGCATGTTCCTTTACGCTTGTGACTGAGACGTTTGGGAGCATTAGGAAAGTATAATCCACAAATGTCACATCTATGATTTGTGACCACTCTGTGCTTCAGCACATGTTCTTCATAATAAGCCTGTCGAACAAAGGACTTCCTACAGTACCTACATATGAACTTTGCTTTCTCCTCATTTACCACTTTGGTATACGAGGGGGACGAGTTTATCTGGTCATTAAGCTTGACATTTCCACATAAGTGTTGTCCAGCTAATGTACCACCAGTGAAGTAACTTTCACAAGCGGGACAGTACTGAGACTTATGGAGAGAATGCATGGAGTGGTGGTGCTCGATTAGTTCATCTACACTTGGTGTTGATTCTTGGCACTCAAAGCAATGGTATTTCTTTTCATTACAAGGCCTTTTCTCAGTTGTCTTGAGGAGAACCACAGGCTGCAGTTTTCTCTTGTGGGTCTTGAAGTATGATAAAGAATCTTTGTTTGCAACGGTGACATTTTGCTGTCCAGGATCTAGGGAGGTCCAGGACATTTGGTCTGTACTGAGATCTTTTGGTGCATCAGTTCCCTCATCGACCTTATTATTAGATTCAAAGGCAGTTTTCAGAAAAACTGGTGGTTTATTGTGGCTAAACAGTTTCTCACTGTTCTGCACTGTACTTTTTAAACCAAAACAAGACTCGAGGAATCCAAAACTACTCCGCTCAACTTGTTCATCATCAGATGTAATGCATTTCTGACCTTCTAGGTGTGAAGAACTTCCATGGCCAGGTTTTGAGGGTGTGCTTTTAGGGTCCGGTTTATTACTTTCCAACTGACAACCATTAAGAGATTGCTTTTCATGTCCAGATAACCCAACTGTGTCTTCAAACTCAGGTTTTGAGGATGTGCTTTCCAATTGACAGCCATCAAGAGAATCTTTTCCATGGCCGGATATCTCAATTGTCTCTTGAAAGTTAGGCTTTGAGGATGTGTTTTCAGGATCTTGGTTCATTACTTCTAATTGGTAGTCTACAAGTGAACCTTTTCCATCACCAGAAAGCACAGATGTCTCTTCAAGTTCAGGTTTTGATGAGCTGTTATCAGGATCTGGGGTTGTCCTTTCCAATTGGCAAACACTTAGTGAATCTATGGTTGGGCAACCATTTTCATTCCCATTAGAAGTCAATGAAGTATCAATATTTGCATGGTCTGAGGCACAAGTGGAACCATCCTGAGAGGTACTAAGCTCTTCGCAATGATCCAAAAAACATTCCAAATCACAAGACATTTCCCTTTCCTCATTTTGGCCATCTTTTGACAAAGATACTGCACCATTTATATTGTCCTCACCTTGTACTTCTGTACATGGAACCTCAGCATTTGTAAGAAGTGACCCCTCTCTACAGTCACTACCAGTATGGTCATTGCTCTCACTTGTGGTCATTGGAGGTCCAGTGTCCTGCTGTTCATTTATTTCACTCACATCTGCTTCCAGAGTACTATGCCAGACTTTAGCAGAAGATAAGTGCATTGTATTACTTGAATTCAGGTCTCCTTCCTCTGAAGGCTGCTCAGCCTCATTGTTAACATCAATGGGTGAACTCAAACTGCAATCAAGATTGGCTTCTGTGTCAGAGCAGCTGCTAATATCTGAATATTCAACAAGACTAGCATTTGTCTCATAATCAGGTTCTAATATTGCCTTCTCAGAATATACTTCCAATGTGGACTCAACCTCTACTGAGTTAGGCAAGGGACAGGATGTAATGTTACCATTATTTTCTCCTTTATCCCCTGGCTTATCTTGTTCAAGGTCAGCTGAATCCATTACATCTTGCCAAGATGATTCATAGCATGTGTGCTGCAGAGAGTCAGTCTCCAAATCTTTTATGTCTGATTCAGCAATGTCTTGCAAATCCATCATGCTTGAAAAGTTCTCCTCCTCTATCAACTCTTCTATCTCATGAGCAAAGCTCTCCTCTGGTCCCACTGGAATTCCATTACAGTCCATAGCTTCAATAGAAGTTTCCGGGCTCTGGTCAGATAGAAGCTCTGCTTGCTGAAGTGCATTCCATGTTTGAGCCATCTTGGTGTTTTCCTCCAAGGGCTAGTGTTCTTCTTAAACTCTGAAAGACAAATGTCCATGTAATTACCAAAAAGGACACTTTGTAACTAAATGTATGTAATAAGAGAAAATGAAATGCTCACCACACTTATCCACTACATATCAGTGGGAACATTATAGCTGATTTGACCAAGGACCTGTGTATAGAAAAGAAAAAAACTATTTTAAAATCAGCATTTAAACCATAATTGCTAATTAAACCACTGTTTTAGATCCCCATATTCAAAGGCAAAGGAAGCAATAACTATACAACATAAGAGCTTGGATAAATTTTCCAGTTTGTCTTAGCTTTCGCAGGAAAAACGTACATTTTGCTTTCTCGCAAATGTGCACTGATTAGTTTTTGTAATTCTGGAGTTGGACAATGTAAATGATAATACTCTTAACAAATAATATTTAAAAAGACTCCAGTCATTTAATGGCCTAGAAAATCCTATTCCCCTATTCTACATGGAGGGGTTGCTCCCTCATGTTGAGATCACATGATGACCACTGGTAGCTGTTACTGCTACCACTATTAAGAATACCAAGAAAAACAGAAGGAAACTACATCATATCGATTTTTCAGTGTGTTTGAGTCAAGTTGGGGAAAAAAAGCTGTGTTTGTTCTAGTACACAGAATGCTTGCAGCTGCAAACGATGCCAGACAAAATATGGGGATGCCAGACAGCTCAGAGGACTGAAGCAGCACAACCAGGCACCATCATGAAACACCTCCACATTACAGTTTGTTGGTACCGAATCCATTTTGTGTGTCACTCAAGTAATAAGAAACTCAAACATCCTTCATATTTCATATATTCATATTTACACTTTAGCACACCAGGGACAGTAGGAGCATGAAACTATCCAACCATGACTTCCTGTTCCACAGGATTATATATATGAGGAACGCAAAGGCCAAATTCTCTTAATCATCCATCACAAGGGGTAAGACGAAAAAATATAGTTCTGATGTGCAGAACAAGATTGCTGATCTTCACAAAATAGAAAGTGGCTGTAAGAAAAGTGCTAAAGCATTGAAAATCCCAATTTTCACCATCATGACAATAACTAACTAGTTCCAATCAACTAAAGATGCATGGTAAAGAGGAGAGTTTGAGAGGCCAAAGACTCTTCAAGGATCACAGCAACTCCAGCATATTCAGTTGCCAGAAATGACTGGAACTTTAAACAGGACTGGCTTCTATGGTTGGATCAAACAAAAAACAAAACCTATTTGCACCAAACCAGATGGTGTTTGGTGCAAACAGGGATAAAATGTACCCCATGCCTATGGTTAAAAATATTGCTTGATCATTAATATTGTGGGAATATTTATTTGCTGGAGGTCTTGGACATCTTGTTCAGTTACAAGGCATCATGGATTCTATCACATGCCAACAGATAAAAAAACAAAACAAAACCTCACCTCTGTTAATAATCTTGTAATGGGCCATGGTTGGATCTTGCATCAGGACAATGATCCAAAACAAACAATCAACACAAAAATTTGTCACTGGGCACAAAATGAAGCTTCTGCCATGGGCGTCCCAGTTCCCTGACCTGAACCCTATAGAAAATTAGTGGGTTTAACTGAAGAGAAGCACCACCAACATGGAGCTGGGAATCTAAAGGATCTGGAGTGATTCTGTATGAAGGAATGGTCTCTGATCTCTTGTCCAAATGCATTATAGGAGAAAAGTCAGAGC
The DNA here is from genome assembly GCA_013461565.1 of Labeo gonius. Taxonomy (NCBI): domain Eukaryota; kingdom Metazoa; phylum Chordata; class Actinopteri; order Cypriniformes; family Cyprinidae; genus Labeo; species Labeo gonius. Next base: position 19,999 of record NPDK01226680.1, read on the forward strand.
TTTTATCCTGGGATTTCAAATAACTGGGTGCCAATAATTGTGGCCAGTGAAAGTGAAAAAGTGAAAGTGACGACGTATTGTCAACTATGGGAACCCATAGTCAAAATTGGTCCTCTGCATTTAACCCATCACAAGTGCGCACACACACAGCAGTGAGAAGTGAACACATGCACGCACGGACGCATGCACACCTGGAGCAGTGGGCAGCCATTGCTCCAGCGCTCGGGGAGCAATTGGGGGTTCAGTGCCTTGCTCAAGGGCACTTTAGTCATGGTATTGAAGGTGGAAAGAGCGCTGTTTATTCACAATCCCCA
>NPDK01226757.1:1967-12540 GCA_013461565.1 Labeo gonius
CTAGTATGTTACTAGCATGATTAACAAGTTACAAGCATGCTGTTAGCATGATTGGCAAGTTATTATGTTACTTAACATGATTAGATTGTTATAAGTATGATTAGCAAGTTAGTAGCATGTTATAAGCATGGTTAGCAAGTTACTAGCATGTTACTAGCATGATTAACAAGTTAATAGCATGTTAGTAACATGATTAGCAAGTTACTAGCATGTTGTTAGCATGATTAGCAAGTTAGTAGCCTTTTAATAGCATGATTAGCAAGTTACTAGCATGTTGCTAACATGTTTGCAGCATGATTAGCATGTTACTAGCATGTTGTTAGCATGATTAGCATGTTACTAGCGTTTGTGGATGAGGTCACTTCTGGGACGTGCTGTCATACATAAGATGAGCTGAAATGTGATCATACCTGTGATTGTTTGTCCTGAAATAGGCCTGATCTCACCATTAGGTGAAACAGAGAGGGCTACATACATCCCTGCTATATTGTCAGCCCACTCTGACCTTTACTGCATCGATATTGCCAAATATCAGCAGGGCTATTGTTGCTAGGGCGATGACACAAGACTGACCCGCCTCCTTCTGCTTTAATGAGGCACCGGAAATTTCACCGCTAGAATAAATCAGCCTGCCTCAATGACATGCATAACTAACACATGGATGAATCTCACAAAACTTGTCAAGAGCATTTCCATGTCACATTTCAGCCCAAAATCAAAAAGAGGACAGTGAAGCCATGCATATTTTTAGGACGGTGAATGTTCTTTTAACATTATTTTCATGACTATTAATTGATTGATTGATTGATTGATTGCAGTCCATTTCACTGGTGTTATGCCATTTACCCTGATTTATTTATTTATTTATGCTTTTATATCTCTATTTCTTTCGTAATGCTTTAATTAATTATTTATTTGTTTATTTTAGTATTTGATTCACTGCCTTTGTGCCATTTAACCTGATTTAAATATTCTTGTCTATTTATTTATTTATTTTATTATTTTTTGTTTGTTTGTTTCTTTCTTTCTTTCTGCTTTAATTTTTTACTTATTCTTCTATTTATTAATTTATTGTTTGTTTGTTTGTTGTATGTTTTATTGCCTTTATGCCTTTTAACCAGATTTAAATATTCTTATTTGTTTATATATTTTATGCATTTATTTATTTATTTTTTTGTAGTATTAGTTTCACTGCCTTTATGCCATTTTCTTGCCCATTTATTTATTTAATTAATTTATTTATGTATGCTTTTATTATTTTCTTTCTTTTTCTTTCTTTCTTTCTTTCTTTCTTTCTTTACACTTTTATTTATGCTTTTATTTATTGTTTTATTGCTTTTATGCCATTTAACCAGATTTAAATATTCTTGTTTATTTATTTAGATATTTATTTATTGTAGTATTAGTTTCACTGCCATTATGCCATGTAATCTGATTTCAGTGTTTTCCATTTGCTGTTTTATTTATTTATTTGTTTGTTTGTTTGATTATGCTTTTATGCTTTTGTTTTCTTTCTTTCTTTCTTTCTTTCTTTCTGCTTTTATTTGTACTTATTCTATTTATTTATTGATTGATTGAATGATTGTTTTTGTTTGTTTGTTTGTTTGTTTTGTTTTATTGCCTTTATGCCCTTTAACCAGATTTAAATATTCTTATTTGTTGATATGTTTTATGCATTTATTTTTTTTATTTATTGTAGTATTTGTTTCACTGCCTTTATGCCATTTAACCTTATTTAAATATTCTTGCCCATTTATTTATTTATGTATTTATTTATTTATGCATGCTTTTGTTATTTTCTTTGTTTTTTTCTTACTGTTTTTCTTTGTTTCTTTCTTTACGCTTTTATTTATTTATGCTTTTATTTATTTATTGTAGTAATTGTTTTATTGCTTTTATGCCATTTAACCCCATTTAAATATTCTTATGTTTATTTATTTATTTAGCTATTTATTTATTTATTTATTGTAGTATTAGTTTCACTGCCTTTATGCCATGTAATCTGATTTCCCTTTGCTGTTTTATTTATTTATTTATTTTATGCTTTTATTTATTTACTTTAAAAAAAATTAATCAGTGTTAGATAACTGCAAATGTTACCTACGTTAATAATATGGCAAATGCAATATATTATCAATCTGAATCCCTAATCATTGCCTTACATTCATTTTCTTTTGTTGTCTGTTCAGCAGGGTATGATATCTCCATCAATGTGATTATTCAGCTTGGTCTGTTCCATAAACACAGACATATAGAGGTGAGTTTTCTCATAGCTCAAATTTTCCTGCAATTGACCTTAATTGCCAAGCATAAATCCCCCAGCTTGCACTTGATTTACATCTACTTGCTCCTTTATCATATCTCCTCCTGACAGAGATGGAAACAGTTCAATTTGTTTCTCAATGTCACTCACGCAATCAATCTCAGTTGTCAATCAAACTGTAGAAAGCTACCTGTGAGCGCGTGACAAATGTTTACGGTTTTTAACGCAGCAACGGAAATAGAGATGAGGTCAAATTGCTCAGCTAGTGATTGACAGCTTGCTCCCTCACCTCAGCTCCCATATCAGCGCCTCCTCTCATGTGTTAGTGCGACGGCAGCTGATTCATCTCACTGACACTGCACCTCAGAGCTGATGTGATCAGCGTCGCTGGGAACTGTGGCTATGACTCACGGGGCTAAAGGTCTGTTATCCTGAATCCCCTGCTGATTGCCTGGAACCAAAGTCATCACTAAATGACGCAAATCTTCAAACATAAACACAGAGACAGCAATAAGACTCAAATATCAGCATGCTTCAGTCATTCTGCTCATCAGATGTAACAGCACTCCAATAAAATCCACCAGACGCCCATGAAATAGTAAATCACCTCATGCAGAGAAACAGGAGAGGAACACTGCTATTAAACATTTACAATTAATTTTGATTGAGTTTGTGATCATTAATCGACCTTTGAAGCAGAAATGATGCTAGTGATATATAATGTTAAATTAGGCAAGATGAATAAATATTGAAAGAAGTTAATGATGATAGATTTTTGAAAGCTATGTAAGATATTATAGTTTCATTTTCTTTCTGGCTCTTGCACAAATGAACTCTGGTTGCTTTTTTTTCTTAATTTCTCTTTTTTTGCAATGAAATATAACAATGGTAATATTTCTTAATGTTTTTAAGTAATAATAATAACATTAATAATCATAACTTAATAACAAAATACATTATTTTTTTTATTATTATTATTGACATCACACTTTTTTTAATCACTATCACAATTTTTACAAGCAGACACATACTATAGCAACACCTTGACAACCAACTGCAACACCTTAGCAACTGCATAGCATCACCCTGACAACCACCTACAACACCTTAACAACTGCCCAGATCACCTTAGAAACTGCATTGCAACACCCTGACAACCAACCACAGCACCTTAGCCACTGCATAGCATCACCCTGGCAACAACCAAGAACACCTTAGCAGACACATACTGTAGCAACACATTAGCAACTCCATAACATCACCCTGACAACCACCCACAACACCTTTACAGCTGCCAGATCACCTTAGCAACTGTACAGCATCACCCTGACAACCACCTAGAACACTTTAGCAACTTCATAACAACAACCAAGCACACCTTAGCAAACACATACTGTAGCAACATCTTGAAAACCAACTGCAACACCTTAGCAACTGCATAACATCACCCTGACAACCACCCACAACACATTAGCAGCTGCCAGATCACCTTAGCAACTATATAGCATCACCCTGACAACCACCTAGAACACCTTAGCAACTTCATAGCAACACCCTAGCAACAGCCAAGCATACCTTAGCAAAAACATACTGTAGCAACACCTTGAAAACCAGCTGCAACACCTTAGCAACTGCACAGCTTCATCCTGACAACCATTCGCAACACCTTAACAGCTGCCCAGATCACCTTAGCATCTGCATTGCAACATCTTGACAACCAACCACACCACCTTAACAACTGCCCAGATCACCTTAGCAACTTTACAGCAACACACCGACAGCCACCTAGAACACCTTTGTAACCACATAGCGAAACCCTGACAACAGCACCTTAACATCTGCCTAAAACAACTTAGCATATCAACGTCCTGACTACCACCTAGTACACCTTAGCAAACCACATACCAACATCCTAATAACCACCCACAACACCTTGTCAACCAGCCAGAATATCTTAGCAACTGCATAACATCACCTGACAACCACCGACAACGCCCTAGCAACAACTTTTCAACTGCACACAACACCTTAGCAACTGCATAACATCACCTGACAACCACACAGAACAGCCTAGCAACACCTTGACAGCAGCACAGAACACCTTAGCAATCACATACTGTGATAACACTTTGACAGCTGCATAACCAACTACTGATAACCACGCAAAACTTCTTAACAACCACCCAAAACACCTTAGCAACTGCACATCAACAGCCTGACAACTACCTAGAACACCTTAGCAACTGCAAAACTACACCCTGACAACAACCCATTACTTATTTTTGACTGCATATTTTAGAAACACCTTAGCAACCACCTACAACACCTTAGCAACTGCATAACATCACCCAGACAACCACCCATAACACCTTAGCAACCACATAGTAACACCCTGACAACCACCCACAACACCTTTGCAACTGCATACTTTAGCAACACCTGGACAGCCACTTACAACACCTTACCAACTGCATAACATCACCAGACAACTACCCAGAACACCTTAACAACAGCTCAGAACACCTCAGCAACCATATACTGTAGAAACACCTTGCATAACATCATCCTGAAAATTACTCACATCTTAACAACCGCCCAGATCACCCTAGCAACTGCATAGTAAAACCCTGACAACCACCCAGAACACCTTAGCAACCACATAGCAACACCCTGACAACTGCCCTGGGGTATGTTTCCCAAAAGCATTGTTAACTAAATATGGTTGCAAGTTCCATTAAAATCTGGTGGTAACAACAGAACTTGCATTTAGGAAATGCACTCCAGAACAGCTTAGCAACCACATAGCAACACCTTGACAACCACTCTCAACACCTTAACATTGTAGTAGTGGGTTTTGCTCACATTTTCTTTAGTTGTACAGCTGTTTTTTATAGTAGCTGTTATGTTTGTGATGCTGTATTGGAGAATCTGTAGCTTTGTTGAGTTTGTCCATGTTCCAGGTGAGCAGCTGTACTGAAATGTGAAACCAGTGAGTAGCAGGATTGTGTAACACACAGCCGTGTAAAGATGGCGTGCACATTGACCTTTAGCTTTTTTCACGCGGTTCTAAGTGAATGTGGGTGGGACGGTGGAGAGAGAGAGGCATTTCTAAATGTGACTTTTCCATGATGCGGGGACAGCTCCCACACCATCGCTGGGGAATACAGACGCTTCTATCTCCACACAAGCGGGTGGGTGTGATGTAGTTAGTGGGACAGAGGAGCCGAGGATGCCAGTATCCAGAGTGTGCTCTACCAATAGCTTGTAAAGCACACTAAAGAGACAGTAAATGCCAACTTGCACAGTGAACCAGAACTTGTGATAAACACACAAACCACGCACCTCTTAAATTAGCAGGGACAGAACAAACAAAGTAACCAAGCAGAAAAACAAAAGGAAAGAAAGGGACTTATGGCTCTTTCTTGTCTTTTTGCCAAATGTGTTGTTTTGAAGACTTAAGGATTCTGCATTATATGTGCTAAGAACTGTGATTTATTAAGCATTTATGGATTTAGAGAAACATAAGCTTTTCTCCAAAAGCTGGTAAGCTGTCTCACTGCATACATAGTTAGTTACCTTCTATGGCAGCATTCTGATTTGGAACGCTCTATAAGCAAAAGTACTTAGGATGATTTGGGTCACATTTAGTGTCAATAGAACTGAACTTAACCATGTTGCCAAAATAAAACTATACTGTACTAATAAGCAAAATGTATTGCTTATTAGTGCAATACAGTAATTTATGGATGCCTGTTTCCACCATGGAATTAAAACATGAAAGGTAATTGCGACTTTTTATCCCAAAATTTGGACTTAAAAATACTTAAATAAGTAAATTTAAAAATATACACTGTGTGTGTCTTTATATACACTATATAAAGTTTATATACACTATATAAAAAAATGGCAAGTACACACACATATATTATGTACACAAAAACTTTTAATACATCAAGCACATCAGGTAGTCTGTGGCCAGAATAACCTGCAAACTGAGCCAGACTTCAGCCAGTATTCAAAAAGCCAGACTACACGAGACAATCAGGTTGCATCACTGTCTGGATTCTGTGCTCTCTGTGCTTTCAAACTAGACTGAACTCACACCATTACATTATCAATAATAGAGTGAAATGGAAAGGGATCCTTTTCATGATATATTCTGATATAAAGATAGTAAAGAGCAGAGTGGGGGAGAGTGATTTATTCTGAAATAAAGAGAGAGAGGGAGTGATATATCCTGAAATAAAGAGGAAGGAGGGAGTTAGATGTCTTAAAATAAAAAGAGAGAGGAAGGAATATATCTCTAACTAAAACAACCCAGTCATTTTCTCTATAAAAACATTGAACATTAAGCTCTGCCAGGTAATTTGATGAGAGTGGCTTTCTAAATTCTGCCTTTCTCTCAGACAGACGGAACGTGAGGGAGGAGACGAACGATTGTGAATGATGAAGGGAAATTTGTCTGTGTGTCTGCTGTGAAATCTGTTTTAGAAAATCTGTGAGTCTTTGGGTGCATGTCTGTGCTAATGGAGAGAGCACTGAACTGCCCTGAGAATGAACAGTTTTGTGGAGTGTTTCTAGAGATAAAAAAAAAATGGAAACAGCCAGAAGTCAGTGTGATTGAAATCAGGAAATCTTTGTGATAACAGTTAATAACAAACCATGATGAAAAACCCTAAATGGATAGTTAGCGATCCATTCATCCATTTTCAATTCCATCCATCCATTTTTCAGTTCCATCCATTTTTAAATTCCATCCATCCATTGTCCACTTTTCAGTTCCATCCATTCCATTCATTCGCCTATATTTCAGTTCCATCCGTCCATTATTCAATTCCATCCATCCATTCATCCATTTTTTTAGTTTGTTCCATCCATCCATTCTATTTATCTGTCCATTTTTCAATTCCATTAATCCATCCATCCCATCCAGTTGTCCACTTTTCAGTTCTGTCCATTTTTCAATTCCTTTCATTCCATCCATCCATTCCATCTATTTTTCAATTCCATTCTTCCACACATTCGTCCATTTTTCAGTTCCATCCATCCATTTCATCCATCTGTACATTTATCAGTTCCATTCATCCATTACACCCAGTCGTCCATTTTTCAGTTTTATTCATCTGTCCATTTTTCAATTGCATTCATCTTGCTCATCCAGTCGTCCACTTTTCAATTCCGTCCATCTGTCCATTTTTCAATTCCATTCATTCCATCCATCCATTCCATCCATTCATCCATTTTTTTAGTTCCATGCTTCCATCCATTCTTCCATGATTTGTCCATTTTTCAGTTCCATCCATTCCATCCATCTGTCCGTTTTTCAGTTGCATCCATCCATCCATTTTTCAATTCCATCCATCCATTTTTTAGTTCCATCATTCCATTCATCCGTCATTTTTCAATTCCATTCACTCCATCCATCCATTCAGTTCATTCATTTGTTTTTCAATTCCATCCTTCCATCCATTCTTCGTCCATTTTTCAGTTCCATCCATCCATTCCATCCACCTGTCCATTCTTCATTGCCATCCATCCATTCTATCCATCTGTCCATTTTCCAGTTCCATTCAATCCATTTTTTTTAGTTCCCTCCATTCCATTCATCTGTCCATTTTTCAATTCCATTCATTCATTCACTTCATCCATCCATCCATTCCATCCTTTCATTTTTCAATTCCATTCTTCCATGATTTGTCCATTTTTCAGTTCCATCTATTCCATTCATCCGTCCATCCATCAATTGCTTTTCAATTCCGTTCATCTGTCCATTTTTCATTTATATTCATTCCATTCATTTTTTTTAAATTCCATTCATCCATCCATCCTTTCGCCAATTTTTCAGTTCCATCCATATATATGTGTATGTGTATATGTTGTACACTTTAGTGTATTTTAGTCCACCTTTACAGCAATAGAAGTTCAAGTACAAGTCTGTGTGTGTTTAAGAGAATGAAACTCATCAATTACAATATGTAGGTTCTTGCGGTCAGTCGGGACATCTCTCCAGAGAATCTGAAGGCACTCAGTCTAATAAACAAGAGACTAGACATTTGGCTCACAGGCTAGATTGTCTGGGTCATACCTTACATCAAAGTCCAGCCATTGGCGTGTGTGTGTGTGCATTTTACTCACTAGTGTGTATTTCACTAAAAATGTCTAAAATGTAAAAGTCACTCTTTGTTTTACACTGATTACTCTTTATTTGACTTTTTTTATTTGGTTATAATAAGTTTTAATTGTGAAATGTGACCGTCCAATTAAGTTTGTACATGTTTTATGTGCTGTTAATGAAGAATAGCACAAACATTTGCTAGAAAATACACCTCTTTAAGTGAGTTTACATGGCAACACTACATTTCCCATCATGCAGTGTGGAAAATCCACCAATTACACATCTAATTAACATGTTTTGCTCTTCATTAAGAGGGTTTATATGCCTTCTGTCTTTTCTTATTATAACCAAAGTGAATTAATAGGCTGTTTTTATTGTCATTTCTAAGCATCATTGCTCGTCCACTATGACTTTTGACCCTTCCTTTGCAGAGGTTCATGCTGTGGCAATTCATCACCATTTCTGGCGGTTTTAGGACACCCTGATATCTGAACATTTGGCCTCTCTTGCGCTGTTCAAAAGTATGTCATACAGAACTGTGAATGATTCACATTGAAAACACAGATGGTGCTTGCTGGGTCTTTTTTTTCCTGCTTCCCAACAACACACAGTCCAAGTCTCCTTATATGACTGTGATATTTTTCGTCAGTGCCAGCAAAAGAACCAAACAACACATTTCTAGTGCCAGTTTTGACCGGTTTTGGGACGGTGCGCGCAGTGTACGGGCCAGAAAGGAACTGCTATTTCAGAGCTGCACCGAATATATGAGAGGAAGCTGCAAGATAAATCAAGACCGAACTGCATCCTCTTTCCCAGTGAAAATCCCCTTTCTAACGCCAGAGATACATGGGTTAGCCACAATACAATTATGAACTTTATTTTTTTCTGTATTTCTTTTTAATATATCTTTAAATTATAATTAAATTATATATTTTTTATTAAAGATTATAAAAAAAAATATTTAGAATAATGTATACTCATAAATTGTTAAAGTTCTCTCTGATTCACCATATTTTCTACAAATGTTGTGATGGATTTGGAGAGTATATGTTGTCCTGTACTTTGCCTGTGCTTCTTGGTTGAGCTGTGTTGGGGTGGGCTGCTGGTCCTGCTGGTTCTTGCTTCGGTGTTCAGTGTTGCTGTATGTTTTGTGAATTAATATGCCCTGATTCTTTGCTCTACTGAACTGTGTTGTGCTGCCATATGCTACAAACATGAACATGCATGCAAACACGCACACACCGCAGATCTCTTCCAAAGCCTAGTGAGCTGCCTTGCGGTCTACTACTGACACAGGCAGAAGGTTCTCATAAGTAAACCTCGTAAGTAAATGATTTGGAACGTTCTGCAAACGCAGCAACACCAGTAGTGCTCTTCACAGGAGACTCGATTTACAATTGATTCAAGTAGACATTGGCAATGGCATTTCGCTACATTTTTAATGCCACACTCTAATAAACATCAAAATACATAAATATTTATCTGTATTTTCAGGGTTAAATAAAAAGTATGGTCTATTTATTATAACCAATTCAAAGAAAACATTGTTTTCTTGTAAAAGTGTTGAAGCAATAGAAAATAACTATTAAATAACAATTCAAATATTAAATAACAATTCAAATACTATTTCTGTATCATTTGTGTTATACTACATTTATTTCTACATTTATGTATTTCTACATTTATTTATGCATTTCTACATATCTACATTTATTTATTTCTGTATTTCTGTTCATATGTTAATAAGGTAGGCGGCCCTAGCCTCTCTCAATGCAGGATTGGTTAAACAGGATAAATAAAAAACTCAGAAAACGTTGACACTGGACAATTAGTGAAGTATTTCATTTAAAACAACCACATCTAAACACATTAAACACACAGAAAATGCTAAATGTGTATCTTAAAAGTACATAAGCATGAAATTATTTTATGGATAAATTATTTTTAAATATTAAGATTAGTTATTTGATTTTGTTATAAATACATTTGCACGTCTGAAGCACATTGTTAAAAAATAAAGGTTCCAAAAGTGGATTTCGCTGTGATGCCATAGTAGAACCATTTTTGGTTTCCTAAAGAATCTTTAAGTGAACAGTTCTTAAATTAATGTAAAGAACATTTAAAAAATCTCAACTTTTTTTCCACTATAAAGAACATTTTGTGCAATTGTAAAGAGTGCAGGATAGATTTTAGAA
>NPDK01227205.1:0-10082 GCA_013461565.1 Labeo gonius
TTTGTTCTGGAAGTGAACTACTCTTTTAATTAGCAATGACCCAGTGAAAACTTTTTTTAAGTGTATATATTACCTGCCATCATCAAGTCCCACACAGATAGTATTTCCAACTCCCGTGGAGGTGTGAGGGCCGGTTTCAGCATCCTCTGAAGGGCTGGGCTCAGGCACATACTCCAAACACCTCACTCGAGCTCCCATCTGGAGGGATTTGATAGGCCGAGGTGTGGGTCTGTTCAAGGAGAAGATGTCCACCTGGCCTTGAGTGGAATCACCTCCACCGGCTACCTGCAAAAACAGAGCAAGGACAGTGCTATTATAGGTAGTCATCCAACCAAAACCGCTCTCACATCCATGACTGTACAGGTAGAGAAGGAAAATAATAGAGGAAGGGAAGGGCTTTCTGTTTCTCTGCCACTTTCAACCACTCCCTCGGCTTTGTGCTTTCACTTCCAGCGCCGAGAACCACACGGAGGAAATTTCAAACGGCAGAAAACTCTTTCACTTCCTGTGTACTTTAATGTTTCCCAGCCCTGTTATTTTATTCCTGTCAATTTCAATTTCACGGAAACGGTATATCATATCTCTCGTAAAAATCCAACCCATAGTCTTTCGCTTGATAAAGCCTCTAAAATTCATACTCTATCACCCCTAATGCATTCCCAGCGTCAGCTCGATAACTTCAAACATTTTTTTTTTGAAACTCCAGGGATCTTTTCATCGCTGAAGCAGAGGAAAAGGTGGGGTGGAGAGATGTCTTTTGAAAGCCGCTGAGCTGTTTGACAATGGAAGGTTTCCTTTGGGTTGATGATTGATCGGCTTCTTAAGACAGAGACTGAGATGACAAACTCGATCCTTGGTGAAATTACATGTAGTTGACAGAATAAGACTTCAGCGCAGAGCTGCTCATAAATCCATCCTCTGGTGCTTTGCCTCAACAATTGATCTAGGTTCTGCACCCATTCATTTTCCTACCGAGTTGCTTTAAAATGCAGACTCTTGTAGCACATTTGGATTGCATTGCATCATAAATTAATAATCCCCCAGTTTGTGAAAAATAGTGTTTGTCTTCACACCCCGCGCTCTCTCATGGTTACTCGTTCATGCATAATGCAATGAAAGCAACCCGCTCACTATTAGAAATTAAACGAACTGATCAGCATCCCATCATGCCCGCCACGCAAATTGGCTCATCTCTCCTTGTGCGGCACTAAACTGCTCCAATTACAAAATCCATACAAAAAAGCCTTCGAGAGGTGGTTTAACGGAGGGAGATAAAGGGGAAGAGTATTACAGGGAGTCTGCTGGCCTCATTATAAGCAGCCCTTGTTTAGGGGCCATCATTTATGATTACCTCAGGATACTGAGCGACTGGGGCTGGCCGAGTGGAGTGTAATCTCAACCCAAGAATGGCAAAACAACAGCAAAATGGGAGGGATGCTGCCGGACAGCGGAGATTAATTCTCATTTGGAGTCACGTTATGTGAGCAAAATGGCTGGGCTAAATATAGTCTTTAGCCTTACAGTTCCCCTCTAATTTGCATGCAATCATTTGTCTGATTTGTATCACAGCGTACAATCTGGATGGCCAAGGTCTCGTGGGCTGGGAAGAGAGAGACAGAGCAAATAACGGCCTGTTGCGGCAGCGCAGTGGGAGATAGGGAAGGCTTATCTTCGGGCAAGAAGCGTGGAAAATAACTGGATCTCTCTGCGTTTTGCTACTCAGCCACAACCTCTAGCGGGCCCTTGTTCTCAGGTGCAAATCCACGTGCGCGAACTCGACGATGACCTACCCCTCCTCTTTCGATTCAATTCCTCCACAGACTAGGTGGAATTACAGTTCCCCGACAAACTCATCAGTACTTGTTTGGAGGAGTGGATATCTGGAATCATGCCCTGGACGCATCTCTGTTTTTTTTGGCCCGAAAGCCCTGAAAACCAGCCTTAGAGCCAAAGCTCTGGACAACAGAGCATTAATTAGGCTGAAATTGACTAAGAGTCTAAAGGGAACAAAGGTAGTCTAGGGAGAAAGACTTCTTCTGTCTGTCTTAGACACTGGATATATTCAAACATTTGCCTTTGACATCCTTTATGAAATGTTTAAGATTTGCTTGGATTTATAGCAGACAAAGTATAGAAAAATGATGTTGTATGCACCATTCAGAGTTTTAAATTCCAATCCAATTCTTGATGTGTAGTTTAATTAGAACTCTCTTCTTTCCAGTTTGTTTAAAACTGGATTCTTCTGCCACATGCTGCACCAAAAGGCATATATCATTTCCAGACTGGTTTTCTTAACACTCCCTTAGTCCCCTGTAAACAACATTTTACAGGAAAACCTTCTTTAAAAACACAGCATTGTTGGTGGCGATAGCCTTGAGGGCACTGCGCCAACATGCAGCATCATCACGCTATAGGCGTCCCGAGTTCGAATCCCAGCTCGAGAACCTTTCCCGATCCCACCCCCTTCTCTCTCTCCCACTTCAATTCCTGTCCTGTATGATCTGTCCTTTCATAATAAAGGCAAAAAGGTAAAAAAAAATAAAATCTTAAAAACAGCAATGGCAAACAAGAAAAAAGCGACAACTTATTTTTATCATTACTAAGCAACTAACTAAATACATAAAATCCCAAGAAGTACACTGTCATCACAGACAAAAGAAAAAAAATCAATACGTAAGCCTCAGCATTAAAGGTGAAGAGGTTAAGAAGAGTGAATTTGTCGGATGACTGGCTGGCTTACTGTCTTGGACTGATTAGAAACAATGTCATTATTTTGATCTGAGCCATGAGAAAAATCCCAGCAGCCCATCTTAGAGTGATCTGATAACTGTCACTGCTCATTTGGAACGCTAGCAGTGAAAACTGAGTGTTGTGATATGATTATGTGCTATCACTGACTTATAAGTTTGGAAGTAGCAAACGACTGAATCATTTCCCCTCTTCTCACATCTCTCAATCCAACCGAGTTCACCGAGAAAATGACACCTGCTATAAGCGGAAGATGTGTTGATTGCTTTAGGGGTTTCTTTAACCCTGCTATATAGGTTCGTACAACCAGGCGTATGGCTAGCAAGATAAAGTCTGGTCCACATAGCAGCTTATAATGGTCATAATATGGCAACTTAAACAGTCTTCGACTTAAACAGACATTCATTTGAAATAGCTGCAAACACAGTAATAGACCCATGTGGAAAAAAAATGACTACAGAAAAAAAGGAAACACGAATTAGATCGATGATCATATTTCCATTGTCCTTCAAAAAGTAATAAATAATGATTATTTCACAGCCACAACTCACAACAAAGCAAAAGAGAAATGCTAGCTTACTTCCAGTGGTGTGTGGTGGTGTGCTAAAATGAGGAGGCCAAAATTGTTTTTTAATCAAATGTAAATTGATTTCCCAGTCACATTTTCTTGGTTAAAACAACATTACTTACACTATCAGAAAAAGAAAAACAATTAAATCTTATATTTTCACATAAATTATGTAATCATTATTGAATTTATTAAAGCCAAGTATGAATTTCATCAAGTCAGTGTTTATAAGCATTTTACATTTATTCCAAACTAATAACTCAAGGAAGTAACAATTTAAACAATATATTGTATTTATGAACTAGCTATTCTTTTTAATAGTTTTAATAAATATTGGTCACAGATGTGGAGATTTACTTTATATTTCACCAAGCTGATTATTCAATAAAAAACGACCACAGATCATGTTTTCATGCCATTTCAGTCTTATTCTGATGTAACAAAGTGGTTATATCTAAGTGTGTAAGTTGTTTACTAACTTTTTTCAAATGAGTCTTCCCATTAATGCCATTAAATTGTTCATTCAGACTGATTTGCATGAACCAATCACAGCCAAACATAAGCAGTCATATCCAATCATATCGCGATGGAGGAATTGCCTCCTCTCACATGACTTTCCCCCATTCATTCTCAATTACCCCCCACCAAACCCACTGCACGGTTAATGGAGTCTGTTAAAACTCAATGAGCTCAGGGGAGGTAATGTTTCTTTTTAAAAAACAAGTGATTTATGTACTTTTAATGTTCAATTTTTTATTACTAATTTTTTTTCATATCCAATATTTTGAGGAGACACTGCCTCCCTTCCCTCCTTGGAGGAAATGCCCCTGCTTACTTCCTAATAAATGCCTTAAACATCTAAGTATATTTTTAGAGATCTGACATCTCTCGCAAACTTTGTTAAATCAAATTACTATTCCTTCCCCAAAGCCAATACCATGCTTTTTCGACTGCATTTAATCTTACAGAATGCAGTAGACCAAGCCTACACACATTTATATATCTGAAAAAGAGGCATAAATGAAAACACAGCTCTGAAGTGCAGAAAATAAGTTTAAAAAGGCTGCATAATAGCACATTTTAACACATTTAATGAGAAACACTGGCAGCCCCACTGAGACTAAATATTTAAAATGTGACCCTTACGATTTAAGCTGCAGAGTGAGATTTAGATCTAGGATCAGATGTCGATGAAATTATATTTTGGATATGCAACGCTGAGGATTTCTGGCACCAGAACGAGGTCCTAATCCGGCCAGATATAATTTTCTACTGAATGTCTCCTTGTATCTTTTAAATCCACCCAAGTCCACCCTCAGTGCTCTTTAGAATACCCACAAAAACAATTAACTCAAAGACACAGGCAAGGGCGTCCTTTTGTGTCCAACCAAGGCTCGAATTGGATTTATCCCCCTGCTTTGGGGGATTATGTGATAAATTGCCCACTGCACCAGAGGAGGGAGGAGAACGAGACTACTGTGTGAAACTTTTAAAGGTGATTTCACAGGGCTTGTTATGAAAACCTGTTTTATTTTGCAGAGAAGACTTCTTTGCGAATTCAGGTTACGTCCATCATAGGTTAAAGGTTTTAAACAACATTCAGAATTTTAAGAAATAATAATTAGTCTCTTCAATCTCCGACATCACCACAAAGTGTGCGTATGATAATATGAATATTGTATGTGCTTCTTTTTCTACTTACCCATAGGTAGCCTTGAGGAAGTGAAGTACTCGCCGCGGAGAAACCAAGTAAAGCACACTGAACACGATTATGAAGAGCAGCCTCCAGCTATGAAAAAATAAAAGAAAAAAATTTAAATTTTACCTAATGACTAGACATGAGAATATGTTCATTTAATGCATTTAAACATGTTAATTTAATGCAATTAATAATCTCAGAAAATATTCAGAGTCAGCATTTTTTTTTTAAATTAACAACTCAATTGTTACAGCTCAAACATGGTTCAATTAACGTCAAGGTCATAGGTTTCGACTTCTAAGAAATTCATAAACTAAAAAAGTTCTTTAGCTTGAAGGCAGTGTAAGTCGTGTTGGATGTGATGAATGACATTTTTTGAAAAGCAAATGTAAAACTTACTTAGCAGATATGTCTTAGCAGACAGGAAAAATAGACAAAAATACTGATTAAGAAAATTATTTTCTGATTACAATGAAGCAATGTGGCTCACTTCAAATGGTGGGTGGCATATTTACGGCGACCATAATGTTGCGTGATATCACGCCATATTAACAGAACACAAACAGCCGTTGTTTGGGCCTGTTTATATTTAATGCGAGAATGAAGGCTGGGAGAGATGGCAGAGAGCACATCTAATTTAATTAGAAGAGAGGAGATTTTGGTATCTACTGAATATCTTTCATGTAGCCCCCAGTGGAAACTGTGCATCAGTAGCTAACTACTTCCAGTAGCCTCATCCCATTTCCCCCACCTTTTCAAAGCGCAAACATAAACAGGTCCAAAATAATGCTGGCGAAATGACAAATCTCAATCAGCTAAAAGCTCTGCCTCTCTCTTCTCCGAACCACTCCCTTCTTTTTTCCTTTTGTACATCTACCATTTACACCATTTTGCTATCATTCGTCCATCTGCAGTGACAAAAATGTCTAATTTGTAATTAAATGCCAGTCATGGCAGGAGCACATATGGCAGCCTGCGGGCAGCAGAACTCGGCTGGTGGAGGGAAGGGACAGACTGTGGCTTTCTGAGTCACTTGAGAGGACTGTTGCTCAGTGAGGAGCACAGGCAATCTTCACAGGTGGAGATTGCTTTGTCTTTGTCCATTCTCCGATGAATAGCAAGTGCATTTGCCTGAATATCTGCTTCAGCCGCAGTCCCTCAGGGTTTAAGACACATGCTACATGATTCCCCAGCAACACGTTTATTCTGGGTTCTCGAAACGGCACCTCGCAGGACTTCTGTCCGACCACAGAGGTAATATACTGCTTGGAAAAACTGACTCAAGCTGGCCCATCCTGAATGCTTCTTTTTATGTATAGAATTTCAGTGCTTTGTGACCTGTGGAACCTCATAATAGCCTGTCAGAGTGAAGGGTTATTTTAATACCTACGGGTCTATGCTTATTATACAGTAAGTGTGAAATCAAAAGCATAAGATGCTTAGAGTGCATTTAACTACTAGTTTTTACTTTGAAACACTCTAAAACATTAAATTATTGGTATAAGGTATTATCAACATCAACCTCAGTTTGCACAGCTCATTAAAGGGACTAACCAAGAACAAGAACAAAATACATTTCAGGTTTGTGTTTTTTCACATTGTGTTAAAATGAAGCATGTGAAGTAATACAAGTAATACAATCTGATTCTTTAAGCAATTTCAAAGAACAAACGGACTGGACATAAATCTTTAAGCATCGACTTTGATATGAAAGTGGCCGTCACAAGGCATGTGAGTACTAAACTCAGTTCTCTTTCATGTCTTATTGCACTTAAACTGTCAAATATACACAAGTTTATGTTAAAAAAAAGAGAACATTTGGCTGTGTCTGTGAATGTAAAGAGCTGGGAAAGAAATGGCACGTTTATATTAGATCTGTGTGGCAGCAGTGTAATATACAGTAAATAATTAAATAAATCCACTGCTCTCGTTTCCTCTGAGGCTGGGACTCCAAACAGTGTTCTGTGCTTGATTGTGCAGCCAACGACAGAACAGTTAGTGCTCAAACGTTTGCCATGGGGTTAGAACTGGTACACCATTGTCACTTGTGAGAACAAAACGATAGGGCCGTGGGTGGAAACATATGGATTAAAAGTTAGTTAGTAGATGCACCAGGGACCCATATATAGCAATTAAACGGAAAATTTTTATGATATGTCCCTTTAAAAATTACTCATTGTAAAACATAAAGGAAGATGTTCTGAGGAATGCCTCTTTTTTGTTCTTACTATGCAAGTCAATGGTCACCAAAATAGTTTGGTTAGCAACAATCTTAAAATATCTTCTTTCGTTTTCCACATGAACAACATGAGTGTGCATGAAAGTATTTTCATTTTTGGATGAGTTATCCCTTTAAAGGGGTCCTATTATGCTTTTTCACTGTTTAAATTTTAGTCAGTGTGTATGTTTGTGCATAAAAAAGATCTACAAAGTTGCAAATCTCAAAGTCCACTCCAAAAGGAGATATTTTGTTTAAAAAAAATTACTTTTCAAGAACTACAATGAACGGCTCCTTTGGACTACAGTGTTGTTTGTGGTGTTGTGATGTCACAACGCAGCCCATTAAAATATAATTAAAATATATCAAGCCTACCATTCGAATGGTTGGGGGTGGGTAGGGATGAGGTGGGGGATTAGCCTAACTTTAACAATGCTGCACGGAGAGCCGTTTTTTGGGACGCTTCAACTAGAAAACACAAGCATTCACTAGAGTGGCCGCTGCAGACGTGTGCAGTATAGGGGGTCGAAACATATGCCGAGGTCCGGCTGGTATAAACAAAACAATGACTAGAGGGGTGATCAGCTCCAGTGGCCACATCAGAGCAGTGTAGATAGCTTTACTTATAACATGCATGTTTTTTTAAAATGCATAAACTTGCACTAGACTAGGCTAGGTTAATCAATGATGATGTTCTTTGATAATGTTAATGTTCTTTGCTCGTTTTCTGTAGCTGCTTTTTGAATAACT
Organism: Labeo gonius; assembly: GCA_013461565.1. Lineage (NCBI taxonomy): Eukaryota > Metazoa > Chordata > Actinopteri > Cypriniformes > Cyprinidae > Labeo > Labeo gonius. The sequence goes on from NPDK01227205.1 coordinate 7,984, forward strand.
AAGGAAATGTAAGCATTATAATTAGTAACTTCCAATGTTTTTATTAAACTGTTGTCATGTTAAATACAAATTAAGTCATATTAAAAACATTAGGCTGCTTTTAGCCTTATGTTGGAGCTGGTTTCGGGCAAAGAAACTAAGTGTGTAAATAATTAAATAAATTAGCACAATAATATAATGTATTGGCAATCTCGCAGGCTGACGATAGGACCCAACACTACTGTAGCATCAACTATACCTTAATATATCCTTAACTATAACAGAGCAGACGGAACAGAGTTCAGAGTTTAGGGTAAAGCCCTGTTTTATTAATCATAATAGTGTCCGTCATTCAAACTCTTTTCACGTTATCAATAGTTCATAGTCAGCCACTCATCACAGAATGAAAAATAACCTGAAAGGCCATTTAATTAGCATCAGGATGCCTTATTCCACTAAGCCTCTTGCTCAGATCCAGGTGTAATGCAGGAAATCCCAAAGGGAGAAGGATAGCGATCGCAGAGAGATTTGATGGAAGACTTGTGTTTGGGTGCTCGTCTGGGGAAAGGGCACTAGGTGAGCTAATTAAAGAGAGATTTGTTGATGAAGAAAGAGGGCGGCCACACAGCTGCTGGCCCCAGTGACCCACTGCTCTACATGGTGCCCACCCCACCCTTCTGGGCGACGGGCCGTATGCCAGCTCCAGGTGGTGAGTATCCTTTCCATAGGCCATGAACTCATCTGGAGGAAACCCATATTAGCTTCCCTGCAGAGTCTATCGTGCTTGCAATATGTCTGCATTTAATCCTGCAATCAAATGCACAATGATAGTCTGTCACAGCATCTAGACAAACATGACAATATTTTTTCAAAAAGTAGACGTCTGATGTAAACTGATGGAGATTTTCAATGATTTCAACCAAGAAGCAAGACTAAAGACTCGTTCATTCGCCTTGATATGCGGAATGATGAAAGCAACCACATCATCCACCCAATCAACTCAATTATTATGAGTCATCAGGCTTGAGTAGGTTTGTGGACAGAATCCTTAGAGCAAAACAAATGGAGTGTTATGCTTTGAGGTGATTTTCTGTGACAGCAATCAAATCTCTATTCTACCTGTGCTTTGTTCAATGCATTTTAGATGTGCTGAATGCTACACAAAAGAACATGCATCCTCCCTCCCAGAGTTAATAAGTAATTATGCAAGTTTTAGTCTCCCTTTATGACTCACAAAGAAACCACATCTCAAATTTAAAAAAGAAAATTTGTGTAGATAGTTAAATTAAATATAGTTTTTTCTAAGTATAACGTCTGAACACATTATAAAATGCAGGGAACGTTATTAGTAATGTTGTTAATGCATTAACTAATATTAACTAAAAATGAACAATACATTTGTTGCCGTATGTAATAATCTTTGTTGATGGTAATTAATAAAAGTTAAACTTTTCATTGTTAGTTTATGATACCTCAGATCCATTTGTTAATACTAGCAGAAAAATGTTTGGATATTAATAATTGGTAAATATGAGCTGAGATTAATAAATTACATGTATTTTTAGTTCAAAACTAATGTTAACACTTTACGATAAAGTTCCATTAATGTTAGTTAATGTATTAACTAACATGCACCAACAATGAACAATACATTTCTTACAGTATTTATTCATTTTTATTAATGTTAGTTAATGAAAATAGTTGTTCATTCTTAGTTCAAGCTAATTCACAGTGCTTTAACTAATGTTAACAAGCACAACGTTTAATTTTAATAATGCATTAGTAAATGTTGACTAATTAGTAATAACAATAACAATAACAATATAAATTTTGTTTACCCTTTTTTCAAGTATCTTTGACCAAAGCTGCATTTATTTGACCAATAATACAGTAAAAATAGTAATATTGTGAAATATTACTACAATTTAAATATACTATAAAGTGTTGTAATGTTTAATAATTTTGTGAAAAACATTGTTTTTTCTTCTTCTCAGGATTCTTTAATGAATAGAAATGTCGAAAGAACAGCATTTTACTTTTTTGTGTAAAATGTCTCACTGTCCCTTTTTATTAATTTAATGAATCCTTACTGAACAAAAGTATTAATTAAAAAAAGAAAA